>BGPR01002147.1:177078-192912 GCA_013235015.1 Araneus ventricosus
TAATTCATTATACGAGAGTCCGGGAATTTCAACCATGTAACAGTTTATAATATAAAATTACATAAAAACTAGAACTTGTGGAGATAAATGGATTACAGATTTAAAATCAGCCATAAGAAAATATCTGAAATAAGCTGAAAAATTTCATGCTACACAAAGTGTAAAAATAATTGTTCCGAAGTGTTGCTATCTTTGCCTTCTCCCGGCATTAATAAACAAATAACAGTAAGATAATCAGATAACATTAAGCAGACGCACGGTTAAAATAGTCCCTATACCCCATTCTCAGCTAAGTCTACTGATAATTTAGAAACCGATAAGAAAAACATATATTTATAGAACTTTCAGCATTCATTATGAAACACAAAAATAAGTTATTCATTCATTCTTTCTTTTTGAAGGTATTGCGTATTCTGAAATATCGTTTATTAGAAGAGAGTAAAACTGCGAATTATATAGGAAAACACTTTATTATGTTGAGTATTACGTTAATAATAAAAGATAAAAGTAAATAGACATTTTTTAGGATTATTGATCCAGAAATTTGTAAGTTGTTAATATTTTTTAAACATCAGTAGTATCTTATATAATTTTAAAATTTAGATAAGTTTTATTTCGTGCAAAATTTTTTATCAACCCTTTCGTAGTTGTTTTAGAGGACTCTTCAATTCTTCTTTTGATATTTTGTGAGCATAAACCTTCAAATTGAATAATAAAAAATATAGTATGACAAATATTAATGAGAATAATAACGCTATACTATGATAGTTTCGTAAAATTTCACCGAAAAGTTTTCACTTCATTTAAATGCTAGTCATTTTAAGAATATTAAAAGCTATCGAAGAGCCATATCATTGAATACATGTTATTTTCTTTGGAATGTTCAATAAAATAGTTCATTGTGTGTCGAAAACTACCTAGAAAAATAATTTAATTATTCATTTCAGCAAACTAACCTTCACTAAAAGCCATATGCAGCAAAATTTCTTCTTTTTGCCGCTTCTTTAAAAATTTATATGAAATTCTATTCATTACAATTAAAACATTTATTACAAAGATGGCAAATACAAAGCAACAAATTCCGAATGAAATTTAAAGAACAGAAAAAATGAATTTCATTTATTTATATGTCTAATAATATTATAAAATAGTGAATTTTTTTATTTATTATTTTGTCCAGTAGTCAAAAAAGCAGACCATTAATTTTTTCATACAACTGAAGAGGAATACATCAAATTTATTCTATCATGTTATAAAATTATTTATTAAAAATCACTAAAATGAGATACAAAAGAGGCTACACTGACGGACATAAAAAAAATTCTCATCTCTCGTTTCATTTTAAAATCAGATGCTTTAGGCAACCAGACTGTTCGCTGGAAGCATTGGTTGTGTTTAATTCCATTTAAATCTTTTATGCATAACTTAATATTCATAAATATATCAGCAAATATTTTTAAACTTTTATTTCAGAAAGAAATCTAAGCAGCTTTATTCTAATAGTCTTATACCTGTTCTGTTCATTGTGCACACGAACCTCACTAATGGAGTCAAATCGCATGACGTCACAATTAGATGAAAAACGTAAATATTAACATCATATAAGACAAACTGTCTTAGGCGGCGCTTTTAGTTCACTTTCTTAACTCCCATACAAAATGTACGTGCTGAATTAAATTGGAGCTCGCCATTATGTTACAACAGCCAGTCAGCTAGATGAAACATGCCGATTAAAAACTTATTGAATAGTAAATACAGTAAAATCTCGATTAACAATTAGTCGTTTAATCGCCAGTTTCTGTTACCCTTCATCGTCTAAAAGGTCTAATCCGTCATTTCTGTACATTACTGTTCTTGTATTGAAGTTTATATTGATAGTTTTGTAAAATTAAATACAATGTTATGCTATATTTACTTTTCAAGAATTTCATTTTCGTTCCATGTGACACCAAGTTGAAGTGTAAATTGTTACAATAATGTAATGTCGCTTTCCTGCCTCACTATCTTATGTTTGGGAAGAGAGTTTTACAGGAGTAAGTATGGGATGGCCGGGCCGGAACCCCTGAACTTGGCGGCAATATTGGCGACTTGGCGACAAATAGATGATTCCAGAAAATGCGATCCTTTTCTCGATATCTCTATTAGGAAAGAAAATACGCTTGAATGTACGAGAAAACTCCATGTGACGTCACGGCCTATCGGGGAGAGTATATAAGGGACGCGCCTGGATCAGAGGGTGTGTGTTGATTCACTAGAACGAATTTGGTGTTTCGTCTGCAGCGCCAGCTAGGAAGCCTGTGAGCTGAGAGATATTGAAAGTGCTGTTATTGTCTTTATTACAGATTTGCTGACTATTTGTGTTGCTAGATCTGAAAGTACTGAACTGTTATTACATGTGAATTGCAGTCTGTTTACGTTGCTAATCTGTCACAGATCTATTGCTTTCTGATACCTGAGCTACGTGTTTTGCTGCACATATGTGAATAAACCTTCATTCTCCATTATCCTGTGTGGACTGTTTACACCATACACCTATAGGAAGATTTCTCTAACAATATATTTTAAGAGATTTCTGTTATCCGTCACAGCCCTGGTTCGGATGGTGACGGTTAATCGAAATTTTAGTATATAATCATTCAGCATATCCGATACTTTTCCTGCTGTATTTAATATCTTAGTGGACTTTGTTTATAGATTACACAAGAAATGATGATGCGAAATAAAAGAAGTAGAAACTCTTAGCGTCATAAGAAAAAATATAAAGATTGAAACAGAATTTTCAATCATTATCGCTTAAGAGTGGGAAAAAACCAATTAAATGCTTGTAGAAACTACAAAAACGGGTTGAGTTTCATTACAAAAATGAAAAGTGTTGTTATAAATCATTTTTTAAAAATTTCCAAAATTAGAGAAAAAAAGAGCATCTAAAAATAGATGAAATGAAAAGAATTTTCTTTTTTTTTTTTAATTTTCAGATGGTGCAAAAATTATTTAGGTGCAATAATATCTTCAAATTTTTAGCAGATATACATACTCAATTTAATTAATAAAAATTCTAAATAATTTTTTTAAAAATGGCTTATAAGAACCCTTTTAAGAAAGAAAGGTTTATATGGAGAAGAAATAATAAAGTCACAGATGAGGATATATATATATATGGATTTAGCACTTTAACACCACATCACACCACACCGTAGTCAATGGAGCTCATGTGGCTCCTATCCGGCTTGGTACAGATGTAGGTGGTTTTTATTGAGTTGCAAAAAAAAAATACAGCAATAGATGAACTGCAAATGAAGAATTTACAAAGATGGTGTTAACACATAGAATTGACAACAAAATTAAAGGAATATATACAATACGTTGAATAACACGGTGTGAATGAAAGAAAAATGATGAATGTAGATATTGACGAACAACATGAGGAAGCTTACATCAATGAGATTAGATATGTATGATTAAATATGTACTAGATATATATTTGACTATATATACATACAGGGTGTCCACTTAAATAAGGACCACCTTCCCTTAACTTCAGAATAACGGTAGCTTTAGTCATAAAAGTAGTGTCTAGGTATAGTCAAACATTTATGCGCTCTGCGATGAGCCCACTCATAGTGCTATTTGGTGACAAACTCCGGCTTATAGCGTTCCTATCTCGAAAACGGTACAAAATAGAGCGAAAATGGCAATTACAAAGTTGTAGAGAGTTATCGATTTAGTACAAAAAGAAACTTTGTGTACATTAATACGAAGATCAGAATGTTTAAAATGCATATTTGTTTCTTCGCATTTTCCGAAATAGTGAAGTCACAAGACATGGACCAAAGGAGAAAATGTTATTTTCCGGGAAAAACATGACTCCATTATACTTTTTCTGTGGGAATAACTCAAACAGCAGGTGTATGGACCTTTCCGCTACCAATGCTGCACTTTCGATGACGTATTACTGTTGGTTGTGCTAGCGCACCAACTACATGCTAAAACGTGTGCAAAGTGAAATTCAAACAAGAGCTCAAATCTGTATCGTAGATGACGGATAGCACTTTGAACACCGAAAATAAAGGTATCTTGTTATAACTAATTGGGTTTTTTCCCTTTTCTAACCCATTTTGACAAGACACAGTTTCGGAAATCGAGAACAAATGTGCATTTTAAGCGTTTTGTTCTTCGTATTAATGTGCACAAGGTGTCTTTTTGTACTAAACAGATAACGCTCTACAACTTTGTAGTTGATGTTTGTCCGCTTTTTTGTCTGTTTCTAAGACAGAAATGCTAACAACAAAGTTTGCCACCAGATGGCGTTGTAAGTTGTCTCATTGCCTAGCGCATAGACGTTTTACTATACCTAGACGCTAATTTCATGACTAAAGCTACCGTAGTTCTGAAGTTAAGGGGGAGTGGCCCTTATTTAAGTGGTTGTTTAAGTAAGGAATTTTTTCCGAACGCCAAAAGTAGTGACATCAGCTTTTATTCGCAAATGAACAGTTATTGACAGCTGATTGGAAGTTTTCCTCACATGCCTGGATTTGGAATAAATAATTTTCTTTGATCTCTTCCGACCGTAGTCAAACAAATGATACTCTCTGGTTGATATAGGATCAAGGAGACCCACAGTTAAAATAGTTCTGTTCCTCAGGCAAGTCCATTGATAATGTATAACCCAATAGTAAAAACATAGATTTAAAGGACTTTCTAGCTTCATAAAGTTATATCTCTTTTAGTCTTATTAAATTAGACTTCGTGCATTCATTATTTAGGAGGTAATACTTCTTTTGAAATATCATTTACTAGAATATAGAAAAATTATGAACTTTATGGAGCAACACTTTACTTTGTTGTCGTTCATTTGTTATTCTGAAAATACTGCATCTTTTGATATATCATATATTGGAAGACAAAAAATTATGAACTTCATGGGATAACACTTTGTGAATATTACATGAATAGAAAATGAATATATTTTTTTATAATTATTGATATTTGTGGTTTGAATACGAAACTCAGTATGAAAGCAAATTATTTTTAATATATTTTTCCTTTTTTCATTATAGGATGATTTCCCATGTCGAGTAAAAGCTATTCAGTTAGTGAACGTATCGACACTTTTTATATCTGTATTCTAGTTGGTACATCCGTTTCTGCTTCAAGGCAGGGTATTTTTCAGTCCAATTTACATTTTTGTCAATAGATATCTAAAAATAGATATACATATTGGTATAAATTGTTATTTGCAGATATTTTTCCATTAGAGAAATGATGACCTGCGAAATCTTCACGCATCAATACCCGTAAAAGTGCTTCCAGATCAATATGGGGGAAAAGTGAGGATGACGATTTGATCAACTGTATTATATGGTCATTGAAGAACTAGAGAAGAAATTTCTAAAATCGTTTGCTTTCGGTTCCTTAGAAAATCAACACACATGAAAATCTATAAATGCATTTTGTTCGAAACGTTGAGAAGGATTTGTAAACTCTGAAAAAAGATTTTCAAATAGTCATGGATTAAAGTAAGAGGTTTTAGTGTGTACATCTTTTCTTTTTTTGACAAATATGGATGTCAGTGATTATCATATTTGAACACTTGTGATTGCAAAATACCATCTAGTAGAATACATTACCCTCAAAGGAATGAATATTAGCTTCTATTTATTTTTACCCTGACAGTTGAAAACAAAACATTACAGCATGAAGACAGAACAATTCATTTCAATCCAATTTTCGGAATTTTGTGCATGGAATTAATATTAACTTGATACTAGAAGCTGCGCCACAAATGGTGTGGCACAGCCCCTTGTATATTAATGCAATTGAATCTTAATTTTAAAAGTATTTTCAGTCCACATCGATAATCTAATTTTTCTATAGATGTCACTGACCTAGATTACTCTTCAAATTTACACACTTTTATTTACCTTATTTCATGCTTGTAAAATTGTATTTTTTAATCGATTTTTCGGAGTTTTCTTGATGCGAGACGTATTTAAATTTTTTTAACCTTGTCTAATCTCGTTGAAAATACAGTATTAACGTAGGACTACGTTCCTCCCATTGGGGTCTCAGGAAGAAAATTGATTCTCACGCCAAAACGCCACAAAACTTGGTATGGGAGATCCTCTATATCTAGGTAACTACATATTTTAAAAACGCAATTAATGTTATATCTTATAGGTAAAGAGTAAAAACAGAAGTTACAAAAAAAATTGAAAATCGAAATTGTGATTCAGAGATTACTCAACTGTATATAAAAACAAAAAAGTCGCGCGAGTGAAGTAGTCCGACGCCTTTAAAATCAGCGGCTGTGTAAAAAAGGCAGCCTCCCGTCATTTGTTTCATTAGTTATGTAAGGATATATTTTAAGGAATTTTGTTCTCTAAAAAAGCATTCTTTTATCGTCGAACTAGATTTCGCGAGACAAAAATTCGCATGAATTGGTGATGTGATCCTCTTTACCTCGGTAACTCCATATGTTAAAAACATAACTAATGTCTTATTTTAGAGATAATGGGTAACAACAGAAGTTACAAAAAAAAACGTACTTAAACTTAAAAAATTACGAGAAACTTGGAGAAACAAAAGAGTCGCTCGAGTAAAGTAGTCCTATTCCTTTAACATTAGCGACTATTTGAAAAGACAGCATGGCGTCATTTTAATATTTTCAAGCCTTAATCATCAATTAATCGATTGGTGTCATTAAATTTTAATTCCATGCGAATGGTGCTACCAGTTTGTGAATTTGAGAAAAAATTGATTTCACGAACATATAGGTTTATAAAAATATATTATGATTTAAAAACTAAAAGGCAGAAAATAATTAAAATAAAAATTATTTCCACTTTTTAGTATGCTAATAAACAGGAGTATATTAAAACTAGTTTTATAAAATGTTTTTATTAGTTTTTATTATAGCCATTTGGGGCAAATGGAAAGGAACTTACCAGACGTTGTAATTTTTTAAAAGTTAAAATGATTTTTTAAGATGGAGAAAAAGTCTGTATCGTTTCCTGAATGCATAATCATGTTCTGCAGGGATCGTTAAACAATGTCTTTTTCAAAAAAATATTATAAAGCAATCTCCCTTACAGGAGCGTTCCCAATTATCCCAGGGACTATGGGGTAGTTAAAATTACATCTTTCGGTTTCTGATCACAAAAAAGAATTGATTTGAATCGAATATATTTGAAATGATGAGAAACTAAATGCATATTGCCTCAGAATGCATTTTACTGCTTGATCCCAATTATCCAAAACTACTGTATTTTTAATGTTTTCCAACAAAACTATTTTCTATTTCATTGAATATAGCACATAAACTATCAAAAACTTTTCATATCTTCAATTTGGAGTGACGAATATTCATTCTACCTCCATTTTTGTTGGGAAATGAATCTTTATAGTTTAGGTTATATTAACGTCCCGTTTGAAGCAACACACGGGCTATTTAGGTACGGACCTCGTAATTTTGAACCGCGGTCGGATGACGAGGACGACGCCTGAGCTGGCACCCCCTCTCCAAACTTCAGCGCCACACCAACGGGAGGACTTTTGGCCACTGCGTATGATTTATCGTGAAACAGGCCCCATACACGGCGGATCTTCAGTAGAATCGGGTTTTGAACACCTGCAACCCTCCGGGTCCCCAGGTCGAGACTTTACCACTAGGCCACTGCGGCCTCATAATGATAGTACTAATTTGTGTTAATTAGCCCAGATATAAAAATCTAAACGTTAAGCGAAACAATAACAATTTGGGCAAAAAAATATCATAAATCTTTATAAAAACAGAAATGAGAATATTATGACACACAAAAATGGCATATATAAGACTTAGGAACACACATAAAAATTAGTAAAATAAGTTTAGTAATAGAAAGTAGAACTTCCACTTCAAGTAGAAAGTTCAATCATAATTCAACTCATACTTCTCTACACTATATGAAAAAAAGATGCTTCTTTCCTATTTCAACGACAAGGTCTGGGAGTACAGCCTTAATGTTATAACCTCGTTTATTCATGTAAAAGAAATTAAGGCTTGGATGATTTTTTTCTATCAAATATGTAATAAGAAATTGCTTTCCTCTTCGATTTTTAGGTAAAATCGAAGGTTAGAATTATTTAATGGATTTTTTAAAAACATTTCTCTAAATAATAATGCGTTATTAGCAATGTGTAAAATGTAGATTCTGCAGAATATTTCTGAAGTCCCCTTGAAGGCGTAAAAATATGAAATAATTAAACTGTGAATAAAACCCTTATTCTGGTTTAGAGAAAAACAATTTTCATTTGGGCTAAGTCCTTTTTACCTCAAACGAATAAGTGAATGCTGAAAACTGCTGTGTACGGAGTCTATCGGTAACTGTCGTATACATGAACAATCTCTGCATTCTGATTTCGTAGCTATGTGATGGGGATTTGCTGCTGACTTAATTTTTGGCCCCGCTTTTTCTTGAGGAAACACTTTTTAAGGTCCTAAATGATGATCTATTACTAGTGCCTGCTACTTGAAACCTCTCCTGCATGCTCCTTCACGAGTATCTGTTATTAGCAAATTGTTCCTGCACTGCAAAAAGGAGAATGTTTATATACATCTGTCCTCATGCAATATGGTGCAACTCGTACGAGCCGGCAAGTGACAGCATGCCTCACACTGGAGAGGGCTGATTAATTTCAAGAAATTTTCCAAATGCTAAATCTCCTCATTCTCCAGATTTAAACCTCTGGATAAGGATTGCTGAAAGATTTTTATATGAATCCTCAATCGTCTTATCTAAAATAACATATTTGTATGCAAGTATTATTATTTATTTAACTGCAAATTACTCTGTATTATTAACCTCTTTCGTATTAAATTACTAAGCAATAATTATTAAACCAAATGATCGTAACTTTATTCACGAGTATGCGCATTATTTTGAAGTATAGGGATATCAGGCAAATTTTATCATTGAATTAAAAATATATCTTCGATCCAATCATTTAAACACGAATGCATTTAAACATGAAACATTATGAAATCCCTTTATGTTAAACTATGCTAAGTCAGCTAAGACACAACAAATCTTTTTTCGAAATTTTCTTCTTGATTTTTTAATGCTAGATATAATGCTACACCTTTATGAAAACTTTTTGGCATTTAAATAATTTTATAACATTTTCTATCTTGTTAAAGTCCGGGGGAAAAATTATCGATAACACGCCTGCGGAATATCCTCGAAAAAACTAGATTTGAGATTTTAAGTGCTTTAAAGCTTTACACTTCCAGAAATAATTAAATACTCACAAATTTTACAACGGTCTACTACTATGGAACATAAAGTTTTAACAAGCATCAAGCAAGTTAACAATGATATAGGACAAAGATATTCTCCGAAGCAGTTGGTAGCTTATGAATATTACCTTAAAGAGAGATTTTATAAATGAATATTATACAGGTAAAAATTCTATTGAAGTGAAAATTTCAATTCGCATATGCATGAAAGTTATTTATCTCAGTTGCTTTTAGTTCTTGACTAAGTATTTTCTCTCAAAAATTTTTCATTTTTGCCTCTTGTTATTTTGCTCACATTTCTTCTTTTTCTCGTTAAACTTTGTCTGCCTTTTTTAACTAACCTAAAGCATATAGTATGAGAACAAAATAGTCTCTTTCATAAGTACTTTCTGAGTACTCATATTAGTTATTAGGGATCGGAATCAGATAAAAAAATTACATATTTTTCAGTAATATCCACCTATATTTATTCTTATTCAAATTCACCTTTAAGTTAATAACTTGTGGAAAGGAGACTTGATCACACAAATAAAATCTTCTTAAAACAAGTGTTGATATGCTAAGTGTTGAACAGCTACGTGGAGGTTAGTGGCATGACAATGTTCAAAGTAATAAAGCAGGTTAAATAAAGTTCACAGAAAATTGAATTGCTTCTTAACACAAGTTATTGCAAAAATAATCGCAGCCATCCTGGAGTATATTCAACAGCAACACGAACACCGAATTCTTCGTAATCCAAAATTATTGTGATTCCACACATTTGAGTTAAAGGGTTTTGAAGCAGTTTGTTTTGAACTAATAATTCTAAATAGAAGCGTTCAGCAAATGTGAACTTGCGATAGTCAATATGTCCTGTAATGAGATTGAGTTTCAATGAAATTTACATAATGGTGTCTGAATTGCGTTTGTGATAGTTATGTGTGCGCTAATTATTTACATATCTTTTCACTACCGATTGTATCAACTTAAGTAAGGGGTAAAGAGAGAGACAGAGAGAAAGAGCTCAAACAGAGGTTAGAATTTTAGAAATAACGTAGAGTCGGAAAAGTCACTGCCATGCGCTATTGCGCAACGAGCACATAAAGTAAACATAATTAACATATTTTATTAATTACAAAAGATATTGCTGCGAAAGGCACATAGGTCGCATATTTTTACTGTCACATATGCCTGTCTTCGTCTAATCGTAGAATAATTTGAACGTTCTGAAGCAATCTTGCCGTATTTTGAAAGGTCGATTTAGTTACGAAGATGATATGGCGTTTTCAGCTCTATACATAAAAGGAGGTGTTGTACTTCAAAAGTTTTAAGTTATCTAAGAAAAAACAATCAAGCTAAAATAGGTTTTGAGATCCATCCGCCAATATATGGGACATCCAAGCCATTGTGCGAACGCCACATTTAAATGCCGACGAAAGTCACAGCTGAAAGAACTAAATAATCAGTGCGTTAGATGTATTAAAAGGTCTGTTAAGATGCCAGATTAAAAATGTGCATGAAGTCTTCGTAAAGTATGCTTTCTTTCATGTCACGAAATTTGACATTTTTGACCCAGCATTATTATATGTTGTTCGCAATACGTGTATGATAATTCCACGACCTCTTGAATTTTGTAATACAGTAGTGAAGTACCATGTTTACATCTCTATGTTTCTACTTCATTTACTTTTGTAAATAAAGTGGGAATATAGAGACTTATCCCTCTTTATAGCTGAAGATATCAAGAAATACTTTAAGGATCAGAAATTATCATGCATATAAGAGGTACGTATTAATCATTTGAGGACGGTCGCACGGAAAACGTGGCCAACATTTCTCAACACGCGTTTCTGCTTAGGGCCGGCGTATCTAGTTAAGACTAATTGCACTGAAGCTGGTGTCACGCTGGCGTGACAGTTGGTAGCTAAAGGCCAGAAAAGCCGGCGCGTTTTTGTGACACTCCGGAGAGAATGTGCCAAACATATGGCACGCCGATGTGGAAGTCGCCTCAAAGGGTTAAAAGTTAATTAAATTCTGTAATATTTGTTCATCAAAGCTAAATTTAATTTTAGCTAAATTTATTACTTCAAGCCTACACAATTCAAATATTTACCTATTTACATATTTAATTAGTTTTGTCTAAGTAAGGTAGTTTATTCATTGCAAAAAATTTTCATATTGTTATAGGTTCTGGAATTTATAACAAAATATGCGTTTTCTTGCATGGAATTTCATAGCATGTATCTTGCATAATAAATCAGGTGCAATTACATCCCACATATTCAGGGATACTTCTATAAAGCACATTCTGAACATGCGTCACTGGGCCTGTTGGTCCCCCGATGTGTCCCATGAGAAATGGCCCATCTAGCAAGATATCGCCATTTTTGTTTCTCATGAGTGTAGGTATTTATTTTGAAAGCATTTCGATAAACAAACAAGCTCTAAAGCAACAATGAAGATCTATCTTTCTGAATATTATTTGTAAAAATGGAGATAGTAATTTATAAGCAAAGAAAAAAAACGATTATTTATAAGTGAGGGACTTTACTCAGCTTACAAAAAATTAGAAAATTGTAGCTGGTTCTGTAATGAACGCTGCTTCTTCAATGACGCTGATGTGGAGGAAGGAAGACGGGGCAATACACACTTGTCTGGAATCTTAGCGTTAAATACCGGGAAGTTTAGAAAATATCACGACTGACTCAATGCGCCGCTATGCCCAACTAGCCAAAGTCTACCTTACTATCGAGAGTGACGACGTAAATAAACTAGTAGGTGAAATCATTGTTTTGAGCTATAACAAGGGCAGAATTATTCTTCATTCTATAAAGGGAAATCCAAACGTGCTTTAAGCTTTCTGAAAAGACATAGAGCAACTTCTAAATGCATTGGGGAGTTGGAATCCTCAGTCCTTTAACCCTTAACCCTGTTACTTCGATGTACCTTTTCTCAAAATCTGTTTTAGATTCATGTTTGAAATTTTTTTATACAAGAAACGTACATCTTTCTCATTATACCGAGATGATTTTTTTAAAAAGTCAAAAATTTATTTGTTAGAAATTTTTTTGTGTCAAAACAAAAAAATGCAAAATTGGCCATTTCGATGTATTTTTTCTCAAAATCTGTTATAGATACATATTTGAAACTTTTGATACAAGTAAAGTATACCTTTCTCGTTATACTGAAATGAGGTTTTTTTTTAAAAAATCTCAAAACTTTATTTTTTTATCTTTTTTGTGTTAAAATAGGGCAAAATTTCACTATGTCTAATTAAACATTTTGTAAATTAATAAAAAATTAAAAATTAACCAAAAGCTCATTTCAGTATAATGAAAAAGGTGTAATTTACTTGTATAAAAAAATTCAAACATGTATATCTATAACATATTTTGAGAAAAGGTACATCGAAGTAACAGGGTTAGGGTTAACGGACTTAGGGTTCCAACTCCCCTTAAGAGCACATCAGTTTGCTGATAATATCTCTTCATGCGCTGCAACGCTTTTGATGAGTCGAACTTCGAAACTCTGAGGAAACGCAGGAGAAAAATTTCGTCCACGCAAGGTTCGATTCCCTGTAGTTCTTCTGCAATAAATAAAATATTGCAGTAAATATTTATGCAAAAGTAAAAGCCTTTGTATTTAAATCTTCCAAAATTCCCTTCAAGGTCTGCTAATTTCCTTTAATTTCATGTTTGTTCATAAAGATCATGTTTTCTACCTAACATTTTCCTTCTCTTCTCTGCTTCTATTTTTCCAAATTTCGAGGACATCTTTTTTGCGGTGACTTCTTTGAAAACAAAATTAAGGTGAATGTCAGTAATCGTTACTCTGAAGGGATATTTTTTTCTTTTTATAAAGAAAAATAATTCATCGCACCGATAAGTACTTCCGAACATGGAAATAATATCATATGCCAATTTTCGAGTTATTTCAAACCCCACTGGTAAATATTTGTGAAATTCAAGCATCCGAATTTCAGTAAATTTTGGCTTCAAACCCGAAAGGCAAAAGTATAATTAGGTGATGGCGCAGCGCCACCTGTTGATGAAATCTTAAACTTTTTTTCGATTATCATGGAGCGCATCACTTGTATATACTAGTGAATTTTTATTTCCTTTGGAATCATAGAACTAGCGCTAGGGCCTTCTGAATATTCGAGCTTTAATTATAATACCGTAAATTTATATTAAAGACTACGAAGTGAAAAATAATTAAACTAGAATATTCTACTTTTTATTATATTGATAAAAGTGGGTTTTAGAAAATTTGTTTTATTGTCCTTTTCAATTCTAACTAGATAATTAAAAGCTAGTTTATGTTTTAGCCGGGCCAGCAAATATAGCATTATGCAAGATTTTTAATAAAAATTTCGAAGTATAATTTTTAAAATTCTTTATTCCTCTGATTTCAGAATTGAATTTCAGGAGCATTTTTAGTTACACTAAAAAGAAAAATCAAATGAACTGTTCAGTTTTGCTCCAATAATAAAAAGTATAATCAAAACCCGCCTTAGATAATGGCGCAGCGCTACCTAGTGATGAAATTGTTTTCACAGAATGCATCACTTGTACTACATACTAGTCAATTGTTATTTCGTAAGGAGCCATAAAACAGTCTCTAGGGCTTTATGAACAAGCGACTTTTTATCTATAACAACCCTATATTATGGAATCTCGCAACCAATGTTTTCTCAAATTCACTGACAAATGACACCACTCTTATCGAATCAAAACTCACTTAAATTAATCAACGAACCCATATTTAAATTATATAAATATTAAAGCAGTGTACGGGCTAAGAGAACAAACAAGTGTAGAAGATTTCAAAACTCTATTACATCATGGAGTGAGTGAAACAAAATTCTGTCTTTATAAACATAAAAAAATCAAGTTAAATCATCAGTTTTTATAGAAATGATTCATATTTTTAAACTTATCCAAATTCTCGCAATCCTCAGACAAAGATAGATTTTAGTTCGCAATTCAGTGTTATAGATCAGCAGGTGTTGCATTTATTTCATTTTTTAAAAATGATTCAACATTTATTCCAAAAAAATTATAAATACTCTTTTTTTGCTAAAATTCGAGAATCCATCCGTGAACTTATTGATAAATAAAGTTTGATTTATTCGAATCACATTTTATCTTTCTTGGATGTACTTACCGTTTTCATTCGATTCATTATTTTTAGACAAATATAACTAAAATACTTTATAAAAGAATTGTGGCATAACAAAGACTTGGTTTTCATTTTCATAGAATTACATAAACAACATGTTGCGAAATTCTTACTTTTCATTTCATTTCGAAGCATCTAAGATCTAGATTCGAGGAATCTAGTTCTATATTCCAGGGATTCATTGATTTCCTTCCAGTTTCCCACCACTGAGGGATCATCTATGTCTGTTGCCTAGTAAGGTAAAAAATAAATTGTTGAAGAATTGTTTCAATATATGCTGCTGACAATTCTGAAAAATAAGTTATTAAGATCAAGTTTGGAAAAATTATTTTTTGCTTAGAAGCAACCGAAGAAATCGATTCTTATGACAATCACATTTTATTGCCCTCCTACCAATAGATGGCAGTGCAAAGATCTTTCGCTACCAGAGAAGGAGGATAGACAGAGTCGCTTGACTGTTCGTGCGAGAAGGTCTCTTTTTCTCTCTCACTGGGACCAGTCGGACAAATCTCGCCATGCGTGTGGCGAGTTGAATAATATGGCTTGTCAATTATGTAATCGTGGTAAATCCAGAATTGTTTTATGTGGAAAAATGTGTGAAAAATAAATTTAATTTAATTTAACAGTGGCCCAGCTTTCTTTTAACCGTCCATTTCACTTCCCGTGAGCTAGCCGGATATGTCGGTTAAACTCTCTCTTAAAAATATCATAAAAGTTTTCATTCTGGTTCAGTCAGGAATTTAATTTGCAATAAATTTATTTGTTATAGGAAAGGGTTATAGCAGAACAGGTTTAGTTCATAATTTGGAAAGTACATATGATAAATAATCTCTGAGAACTTGTTTGAACTATAGATAAAACTGATCTACACAAGTGTGAGTGCGTTCAAAATCGGGCATAAAAGTCTTGATCACTGCTTATTAATCAAAGGTCATAATAGAAACGATGTGAAAAAAATAACCTGGTATTCAACTTTAAGCCTAAATATTTATTATTTTTCTAAATAACTTATTCCCTTCGTAAACATTTAAAGCTCAGCTTTAATATTTAAACTTCATATATAAAGCTTCTTTTATATATATTTCAGGTAAGCTTAAAATAAAGAGATTTCAAAGAAAGACTGAAACGTCTGTCGAATATATGTTCATGTTATATGTCATTCTTTCTAAGACAGATTTAAATGGAAGGAAAATATCAATCACTTAAATATATTTCAGACTCTTACTGTTCATTTATGTAAAAAGAATCTTTAGCTTACCTCAAATGAATAAAGATCTACGTTTAAAAATCTACTTTTGAAACTGTAGATTTGAATTAAATGTAATTCAAGTCAATAATCATCGGAATAATAACTATTTAATGCAATGATTCTCATAAAGCAGAATCATTTACAAAATATT
>BGPR01002148.1:0-96681 GCA_013235015.1 Araneus ventricosus
TTGATTCCCGTATTTCTTTCATAATCTGTATACTTTGATATTTTGACAAATTAAAATACAGCCTATAGCTCTGATATTAAATTACCTAAATTAAATAGTTTCTATGTAGCAGTTTTGATTACTAATTGAAATGATATTTTTATTTCAGTTGCAGTTTATAGTGATAATCCTCTTCGTCACACTGATTCTTCCCATCACTGGCTGTAAACCGACCAAGCATGGTATCTACTTGGACATATTTTTTGCACTCTTCTTCTTAAGTCTGTTCATTAATTTTTACACAAAAACTTACAAGAAATCTTCGGAGAAAGGGGCAGATTCTCTTACAGCGAGGCTGAAAAGCAATTCCTTAAAAGAAGAATAATTAAGTGACTGTTATTGATGTGATTAAAAGTATTATTTTTTATTGAAAATTAGTATAAAAGGTCGAGTGTAAATTTATAACTGATATTGGCAAAAAAAGTTTTGTAAGGCTTAAAATGTTGCAATTTTCTCTCTCATATTTCCAAGAGTAAAATTTTTTTTCATCCATGGATTCTTCAAATTATTATCTGTTTCTTTCATTGTATTTTTCTAATTTTCATCTTAGAAATGAGCATATAAAGCATATAAACATATGAGCATATAAAGCAACATTTAAAAGCATAGGAGTTATATAAATCACAATTTCAATTTTTGAGATCGCCAGGCTTGCCAGAGAGTGAGACTTTATGTTTGGAAATAATAATATGTGTGTGAGAAATTAAAGGTTATATATAGGATTGTTTTATATACTATTTTTTGCAATCAATATTTATAAATACAATCAACTATATTTTAGTTGGTGCTGTTGTATATATTTTATAAATAAAGTTTTGCTTTTAAAGTTGTTTACATTTTATTTTATGATAAGTAAGCTACATGGTAGTCCATTTTAATAAATGCTATTATCAAGTAAAACTTAATTATAAATTATTATATTTTCATAGAAATTTAAATACAAAAACAGAAGAATTAATTTTTTTTGAAACTTCGGAATACTTGACAATAATACTAACAACTTTACATTACTACATTATGCATTATGATAAACTATTTATTATGCGAAAGGGCTATTGATAAAATATTAATCTAGAATCTGTTTAAAAACGCTATACAATTTTTTATAAATTTGTGAATTAACAGTGCCCATTATGAAAGTTCGAATTTAATCGTGGTAACCATATAATTGCATCCTATACAGTGTTGGTACCATTTTGAAACACTGATAGTCTGTCGAGGTAGTCACCAGCAACAACAAACCGTTAAATATCTGAAACACTCTAAGTTTTGTTGATAGTTCGGATGTAGATGACAACTGCTTTAAAAAAACTCTGGAATCGAATGAAACAAAATGGTTCCTTCTTTTTTTGCAATCAAATCTTATTCGCAGAGGTTTAAATCCGGAGAGGACAACTACCAGCTCCATCGAGCAAAAAAAATCGCTGTTGGGCTGTGTAACATCTGCGCAGAGGCAAGTCTCTGCAACTCTCTTTTGCAATACTCCGAGTTCGAGGGTGTACTGTGGTGAGATATGTAACATCTGCACCCCCTGGAGACAAAGAACTCAAGGGTCGTTTTGTGAGGAGGGGAGAGAACCGAGGCTGGGTGTGAATGACGTAAGAAGCGAGATGGTTGCCTGCCATTTGACAATTTTCTCTACTAATGTTCCGCTGGCAGGGCCTGCCTTTATCCGATTGGCCCCTCGCATGAGTGCAATGTACTCAAACTTATTCAAATTAAAATCGAGTATCATTTTGATTTCAAAGCATTATCCTCAGGAAGTTTTTCATGCTTTTAAATTCGTTTGCAAACCAATTTTTTCTTGGAGCCAGCTGACTGTTTCAGTAGTCAAAAATTGTAAATTTTCTTTTAGGTTCCTGTGTTTTCGTTAGTTAAATACGTCCGTACTTTGTGCTCCTCAGCAATAACGAATAAATAACTTCATACTGTTCTTAATTCTCTCGAGAACTTAATTGCTCTATAATGCACCCAATCATAAAGACAATAAAAAATTTATCATTTCTTGAATTTTTATAAAATTTAAGTTTTAAGTAAGTGAAATTATTATTCTAAACTTATTAAAATTTAAAAAAATGAATATTATATTATTTATTAAAATGTCATATTGTTTATTTACTTATTGTATATTATTTATTAAAACTTAAATATAGCGGAGTTATTCCAAATGTTTCCATTTGGTCCCCACATTTAGTAAGGCCGGTCCTGTTCGCTCGTATATCTTCCTAATGTCCATGTTTGAGGTTTCGTGTCTGTCCATGTGTGTCAACTGTTTTTATGTGTGAAAATAAAATCGTTACAAAGACACGCGGTGTAGTTCTGCTTCCCTACAACCAGTGGCGGACTGGGTTTGAAAATAATTGTTGCCAGCAGTCAATGGGGGCCCACTCATATTAAAAATGATCTTTTTTCTCTCTATATATTTTTAAATTTAATTTATTATAAATATAATCAATTAAAATCAATGAATGAACATGATATACTATATAAATTATTATATATTGTTATTATCTAAAAAGCTGTTATATATACTAATAGTTCTGTGAACAGTAGACCTCGCTCCTCCCCACCCAAAAAAATTCTGCTATTCATTTCAGTCTTTAAAAGTTTAGCCATTTATTTTTCGAATTCAAATTATTTGCGCAAGTCTCTGCTTTTATCATTATTAATTAAAGTACAATTAAATGTCTGCTTTTATCAATATTAACAAAATCACAATGAAATGTAATTTATTATTATTAGAGGTATCTTTGGAGGCATTATGAACGGAGTTTCGTTTGGCTACAATCGTTGGAAAAACACTTAACACTACATAAAACGCAACCATTTAAGCGTCCACCATCTTGAAACGGAATAAAAAAAATAAAAATCTTTACACATACGGTGGTTTTCGCCGACATCAAAGAGCATTCACGTCAAATTCAAAGAAACTCGATTAAAAAAAAAAGAAAACTTGTAGATTTTTATAAAGGACGAACAATTCCTCTCTACATATAAAGAACTAAACTTTTGTACTAAATCAATTTCAAACTAGACAGTTGAAAACAAGAAAATTATAAGTTAAAGTTGCATTTTATTTTTTTAAGCAATAAAATATAACACGAAGTACCATAGTGTTATTTCGATGTTTTACTTCTGATCATGCTTTTGAATGCAAATGTCAACAAGTAATAAAAGAGAATGCATGTGTAGGTTGTTGTCTGTCTGTTTATGTTCTACAGTCCGTTGAATCTAGAGCCATCAAATTTGGTACAAGCATACTATAAGAGCGTAGGAATGCATCTCTGAAAGTTTTTAAATTTTAATTAATTAAAAATTAAGCAAAAATTGGGAATTTTTTCAACTATAACTCAAAAAATATTATCACATAAAAATAATTTTTACACATTATTAAATTTCAAAATTTTTATCTTTCAATGTGATGCCAGTTTAGTTGCTGTGCAATTTTCCCTTAATTTTGCAATTGGAAAAATAATATTTTTAAGCATAATATTTAACAATACTTTGAAATGTTATAATGAAAGTGAATCAACTTTCATTCCTTCAAATCAATAAATATTATACTTGTCTTCTGATAAAGAAGAAGCATGATATAAAATTTTATTTTCATCTTACGATATAAAAACTTTCTTTAATGCAATAAATTGCATTCCATTTCGCCAGTTTCTTAGTTCAATTTTTTTCTTTCCACATTACTTCAAATAAATTTACTTTTTAGACATATTTACAATATTATTATGATATATTTAATTTTTAAAAATGATCTTAAAAATCATCTTTCCTGTTACGAAAAGGAAGTTTTTCCTGGAGATTATATTATTCATTTTGTGCTTAATTAGGTTAAATATTCACTCTATAATTAGCTTAATAAAGTGTAATAATTGTAATTTAAATTAGAATTATGCTTGACCAATAAAAAAAATAACTTCAATGACTCTTAAGATTTTTAGCCTTTTTTATCTGCTAAATGTAAAAACTTAAGTCATTAATTTCATCAGATGCGAAACATACTACATCAAAATTTAGTTCAAATATTAATACATTTCCTGTCCACTGTTTTTCAATTTTTTAAACTTATTTCTTGGTTTTATGTAACAATTAATGACTTCAGCTTACCAAAAATCAGATCACTTGGTGAATTTAAAGTTGGCTGGCATAATTTAATCCGTACAGTTAATAAGATGAATTATTCAGCTATTCGCCGAAAGCTGTCAGTATTTAATACACCTCTCTAAGTCTTTTTCTCCTTTTTTAAGATATGCTATGCATGTTCTATTCTCTCTCTGTTGACAGAAAACAGGAATACCACTCCCAACAGCCCAATTATTTGTCACGAAAGAAAGGGCCCTTTACAGTTTTTAAAACCTTGTTAACATAACCAAAGAAGCACTCCCATAGATCCCCTACCCCAAGGAAAAGGCGAGTTTCCCCTTTTCACTGATGCTATTTAGTCAAATTACATGATTCCCCCTCCCCTTGTAAGTTTCAGCGGTTCGAAGTAGACAATTTTCTTTGTTCGCTTGTCCATCAATTTTACTACTGTAAAAAGCACTAACAACAAAAAAGAATGTTATTTAGACATTTCCCAAGGACCACAGCCTTCCTGCTCAGAGGGATAATCTCTTCCGTCCTGCCGGGGGTGATGTAAGTGGTCATCGCGTCCCGACCTTGCACAGAAAGAAAAGATTGTGTGAGGAACATAAAACTACTTGCTATTTTGTTTGCTTTAGAAAAGACGCAGGAATTTCTCTAGAAAAAATTCTTCCCTTTCTCTCTCTTTCACATACACATATCCTGGGGCCCATATCAGCTTATGTGTAAGGGGGCCCACTTGCCATCGGGCAAGCTGGCGACCTGGCCAGTCCGCCACTGCCTACAACAACAACACTCTTCGTTACAGCTGCTACCGAAATGTTTCAGAGATTCTTAAAGAGGTAGGCCGCTCCATCTGAACCATCAACGGAACTAGTACTGTTTCAGGTGTTCTACGGCTTTCACATCACTAGAAACAAGTTGTACATATCACTGAGGGCTACATCGAACGGCTCCAAACGTTTCAAGCTAATATCAGTGTTGCTTCACCAATATTAAATCTCCAACTGTTGTAAAGAAAGTATATAAAATTCAGACGTTCATCGTCGACAGAATTTAAATACATTTCTCAGTTGTTTTTCTTTACCGTTGTTATAATTAACTTACTATAACAGTTTTTATCTTGAGTGCCTCAAGGAGTGTGCGTAATTTTTCTGCAAAAAAAAAGACGTTGCCATTACAACATCCTCCGTGATTAAATTCTGTTCTAACAATGGTTGCCTACATCTTCCTAAGATATTTACAAATGTATAAAAATAAAGCATACAGCTTGGGGACTTTTGATTAAAGAATATTTACATCCAGTATATCAAGAAAAATTCTCGTAATAATCTAAAAAAATTGACCCCTAGATTTTGAGGATTTTTCCCGTTTCAGACCTCTTTAAATCCATAAAGAAGCCATTCGTGGAATTATGTCTGCCTTTGAACACGATAACTCAACAATGAAATGAGTTAGATGTATGACATTTTGAATATGGTCTTATCTGTCCTTGTTGCATATTTCTATCAAATTTTGAAAGAAATCATTTCGCGTATGAAACGGACAACTTAAAAACTCTGCAAACTAAATAGAAGAAATTTGATTTATGCTTTTGCAATAAGAATCATAAATGCTGATCTAATCAGTCACTGGATTGATTATCCATCCTTCTGTTTATTCGTGAACGCGGTATTTCAAAAATTCTGTATGCCGGGTGGAGAATTTTAGTACGCCAAATTGCGATAATCGACATTGCACCAAACTGGCAGTTCTGCATCTAATTTTGCACTAAATCAGAGGGTAGACTCTCTGTCTGTTTATCTCTCCGTGTGTTTGGAAATAAGATATCTCGTAATGAACTAGATAAATGAAATTTGGTATGTGTCCTGATCACCAAAATTGTCTATCTGTATCTAAATTTAGACCCAATCTCAGAAAGTGAAAATATCCAAAATGCATACTCGATTCTTTTCACTTTACAACGAAGCTAAGCAGAAAACGCGTTATATTGTGTAAGTGTACTTGAAAGTCGATGGGAGAACATTCCCACTGGTTTTGATAGTTTTATTCAAGCATCCAATAAATTCATTCTTCTCTATGGTGAGAACTATGCTGATGTTTATCACCTGAACAATGAAAAAACAATGATAAAAGAGTTCCTGAGATAGTCGTCGAACAAATATCGCCAAAAATTCGAATACATTTTTCCAGAGATAAGTTATAATCAAACATCACTTTTCAAATTTAAATAAATGAATAAGAGCAACCTAAAAATAAAAATTAAAAAATTACAGATAACTTCACTTTTTGTAGAGTTCCAGAAATGTCTGGCATTGTATAAAAACTAATCAGTGAAGGTTTATTGATCTAATATCATTGACATTCATCTTGGAGCTAATTAAAATAATAAAAAGAAAGACTAATTACAAGCCAGACAGCACATTGGGTGTAGACAGTCGCTAACACTTCACGGAAATGAGTATAGTCGAAATTACAGAAAGTAATTTGATTTAAACAAGACGCATAATCATAGGGGGAAAAACATATTTCACATCACTATACAATAATCACGAGAAACTTTCTTGCAATTTCTATTTTCGATAGTTCCTATGGAGTTCGCAATCATTGAAATTAAATACCTTCTCAATCAATAATGAAGAAATTTCTAGAAGTTTTTGGGAAGAAAACTATCGAGATAATAATTGTTAGAAATAGCTGAACATAATATTGCCTTTCCTGTTTATGGATTTTAACAGCAAACCTTTTAAGAAATCGCTAAAAATTAACAAATTCAATTAAAATTTTGCTATAAAAATATAACTACTTATTCTCTTAATATCAACTGTTGAAAGCTAAAAAAGTCTTAAACGCTTAAAGATGCATTTTTGGCTGTAAAACTATATGCGGTATAACCAACTCATTAAAAGACATAAACACAATCCACAAATAATTAAAGAAAATGACACTTTTTAAATCCTGAATCCAGAATGACACTTGAAACAGAAGAAAACAAAGTATATTTAGAATGTATTCAAAAATTTCATGAACCATGAAAAAATGAACCATGAATTGGGTATGAATCTCCTTTCCGTTATTAAATGTCATTTAAACTATTTTTTTTGTCTCAAGTGTAAAAGTAAGTGATGTGGGAACCTCTTTTATCAATTGTTTGCATTCATCATAGGTTCATAGAACCAGACAGAGCTTCGGAGGTATCCGGGTCAATGCTGTTCTAGCAATTTTTAATTGCGTTTTTTTTATTAGACTTGCTTATGTACTCTCGGACATTCTTGTAAACATCTTGAGCCAGAATGCCCCAATGGCCTCCCATTAAATTCAGGTCTAGTTGACCATTGAAGAGTGTTTACCTCATTCGCCTTCATACAGGATTTTGTAAAGCACGGAATATGCATCTGATGCATTGATTTGCTGAAATGTCCTATCTCCTGATGTAATCAGAGTAGTAACCGGCAACAAACTATTTGGCAGTTTGTCCTGATATAACACTGAATTCATTTTAATTTTGACTAAAAATATTTCAATACCACTACTGGCTGTAAATGAGGCCCAAACCATGACACATCCCCCTCCGAATTGGAGTTACAAAGAAAAGGTGTTTTTCTTTGTGCGTATCATACCAGTAAACCTTAAATCCATTTGGTCCATCTAAATGAAACTTTTTTTGTTTGAAAGCATCACATCATTCCAGTCGGTACCAACCGTTAGATGTTTCCGCTCACAATTTAAACATGAACCAATACGCCACTTAGAAAGTGAAGATTTTACCTTCAATTTCTTGTATACAACATTAGTATTTCTGTGCAGTGAATTTCTTATTGTTCAGCTGAATCTCATCTTTAATTTGCGAGGAAGACATTTTTGCTTATAGGTGAGTCTCTCGATATGCCTCTCTTGCCTGAAAGAAATTATCTTTGGTCTGTTCTCTGTTTTGAGCCATTGCTAAGAGGATTAATGAGAAATCTATTAACCACAGCCTTCGATCTGCCAATTTTTTGTGAAATTTCAGCATCACTGTAAACAGCATCTTTAAAAGCTAGTATTTTGCCTTGTTCAGTTTCTGATAAGTATGATCCTCTCGGAATGGCATTAAAATACACAAGAATAAAACAATTCTGTATCCACAAAACTTGTATTTGTTTCTAGAATTGGAGAGCAATGTTTTCTCATCTTATTTGTTCTTTCAGATGATGTAATCAGCAAACGATTTTATACTTTTTCTAAGCTGCAAACCGCTGATTTTGATAATTTTTGCATAATCCAAAAAATATTAGGATTTTTTACAAATATATTTCGGTAGCATTAAGTTAAGTCGTAAAAAAATTGCATAGTTTGAAATTGCAGTAGGTTTCCATATATGGCAATTTTTCGTCCGACTTTATACTTTTTTCCACAACTTATTTTAGATGTTCTCAACCTATTGCTGATGTGGAGGTCTGTGCCTTTATCACTTACAATTGTAATAAAAATATTGAATTTTTGTTTTCTAACAATGCAACTAGCACTCAAATAACACTAGGAAACAAAAGAATGTTCCAGATACTAAGAAGAAATATCTTCACTATTTCTAAATTTTAGAAGGAGGAGTACACCCACTTACCCCGAGGAAATGGGGAATTGTGTACCTATATATTTTAAAATTACTTTTTAAGCTTAAACATTTGATTAGTTTCAAGAAATTTATATACGTTTAAAGGGTAAAAATCTACTGAATATTTTGATTTAGTCACAATATAAAGGAAGAAAATTATAGCAAGAAAAATTTTAGTCCAGAATGAATTTGTTTTGTTGTAAAATCGACACCCATTTACACGCTTTATCTTATGCTTCATTTTCCATTTGAATTAATATTTGGTCGTTAGAATTTGAATACATTCTTAAATTAAAAAATTTTGTTCTAATTCGAAATTAAATACTACTAAGCAGAAATTTTTTTAAAAAAATGAAATTTGAAGTATTTCTCAAACATTTCTTATTTGAAGATCAAAAATGTGATATCTACCACATACAAACTTCAATTGCATTTTTTAAAAAAATTGAATTGAAATATTATAAATATATGCCTCAGAAATATTTTAATTACAGAAACGCGTTTTATAAAGTAAAGTCAGAATAAAAAAGAATGTTTGCATCGTGGCTTTGGCTGTTAAACATTTAAACTGTTTTATCATTTATTAAGCTGAATGATTCTTAGTTTTTTTAATAATTATTTTTATTATGTGAATAGATATTTTGTAAAGATTTTTATTTGAATATTTGTATCTTAAATTAGTAAAATACACACAAAAAAATATTCAAATTTTTCTAAATACTATAGTCAGCCAAAGTAGAATACTCATTTCAAAAGAATAAATTTGAATTATGGGTTTTATTTATATTTTATTAGCTAAAAATCTAATGTATTATCACTTTCGTGAGTGACTAGTTACTTACGCACAAAGATTATAATCTAATCAAAAATATTTCTAAAAAAATGCGAACCTCAATTATTAATATGTTAAAGAGAAGGAAAAATTAGATATGTCAATTAACCTTTCATTGATTATCCATGAACGATGTATCAATGTTAACAAGATTTTCCTGAAATCTGAAGGATAATAACGTTTATCAAGGTTAATGCATTTAACCTAGGAAAATGGCGGAAAGTGACGGTATTAAAAATTGCGTAAATGTTTGCACTCATTAATAAGTACTGATGATCTGAGAATTTTTTTTATTCAGAATACAGATAATATTGTTGCTTGTCTCATTATAACTTCTACGTACTATTGAGGGATGTATTTTTTTAGAAATTATTCAACGCAATTTCTTGGTAAGGAAATTCGTTCAAAATACAATAAGCTAATTAATTAATATGCAAATTATTTTCCATTTAATTATTTATTTCTTTTTTATCATTAACAAGAAACGAAATCTCGAAATATTGCAACAAATATTTACGCTCATTACCAAGTACTGACGAGATTTTTTTAAATCCTACATTTATTTAAAATGCTTATGTCGCTGAAACACTTACATAAATACTAGGTATGCATTTCTGCCCCGAAAATACTCACATAACAATTTCAATTTCTCAACAATGAAATCCTTTTAAAATAATCTAATTAATTAGGATATTTGTTTTCATTTTAGAATGATGATGGTTCTTCGTCCATAGATGTCCGAAACAGAAATATTAAGTTACAAATCCATAAATTAACATATTTATAATAATAAAATAAGATCGCATTTATAATGAACATAATAATCATGGGAAGAGCCTTTTCAATTGCTATTTATTCCTATTAAATGTGTAAAAATACTGTTCATAAAAAGAAAACAAAATTGTATCATTAACCGAAAATTGGTGTTTTTAATATAATTTTCTATTTTTCTTTTTTTCTCTTCTTTTTTTTTTTACATCTTCATTTGCTATTTTGGTGATGAAGTTGAAACCGACATATACATGGTAATTTATAAACAGGTTTAAAAATGTGTCGAAGTAAATGTAGTTTTTAGTAAATAAAATAGAAATTTATAATTATATCCTGAATGCGAAAATCGATTATCATTTCTCGCAAAGTTAATGTATTTGTAAAATACTAAATGTTGGTTTCGAAAATTCATTTCTTTCAAACTTCGTTTGAGTTTTGCAAACTTAGTAATTATGGATTGTGACCGAAATTTTTGTTAGTGTTCATTAAAAATGATGCATATGTCCAAAAAGCATCAAAATGGAAAACAGATGTTTCAATGCAAACTTTGACTAGGAATTTAATTGTTTTCCCGGAAAAGATCTTCTGATCCAGGGAGAGAACGAAGCGCATGTGCCGAGCGCTTTTTGCGCAAGCTTGAAATGTTCGATTAGTTGAGAAAGAGCACAGCATTCAGTTACTAAATATTTAAACAAAGAATAAAATTTTTGCTCTTTTTATGTTACGAGATGTAACGAGATCTGCTAATTCTTCATTTTAAGTTTCCCCTTACTATTATAAGTGTATCTAAGTAAAGATATTGAATACACAGTACAATGAATAGTACCGCAAATGTGCATGCCTATCATGAGCGCCGCTGGTGTAGTGGTATCATGCAAGATTCCCATTCTTGCGACTCGGGTTCGATTCCCGGGCGGCGCAAAAGATTTATATTTTAGTTTTAAGGCCTTGCAGACAATAAAAAGTAATAAAACGAACTTGGTTGCTATCGTGTGATAAGAGAATTATGCATTTTATTATGGAAATGCACAATATTACATAAATGAAAGAATTATGAATTTTATTATGGAAATCCAGAATGTTACATAAATGAATGCTACATGTGTCAAGTAATATATAAAGTAATCTACAGCTGGATCATAAGTAATAATTAGTGTGCCCATGTAATGTGGAAGCTTGGAGAGTGGGCTACATGATGGCCTCCTCATTAGAAAAGTTTCAAAATTATGAAGTCCACCTGAAAATCATCGTGTAGCTTTAAAATTATGAGGTCCACCTTCAAAATCAACGTGTAGCTTTAAAATTACAAGGTCCACCCTCAAAATCATCTCATAGCTTTAAAATTATGAGACCCCGCTTACTTATTCAGCAGCTTCTCATCCATGTACTCGTGGTGCCCTCTAGGGGACAATATGGAAGTATAAGAGAAACTCGAGAGTAGAGTAGTTTCGATTTGTCAATGTACAAAACTTATCTTAACACTTAGCGGATTTGAATGACATAACATTCATTTTCATTGTTGTGTCAAAATGACATGAATGCTATAACATTCAAATATATAAACATTATTATCATGCATTAAATTCTATACAGCCTTAATATTTTGAAATCATTATGCATTTTAAACTAATGACTAAGTGGATCATTGAGTATTTTTCATTTTATTTCGTATTTTCTTTCCATTGTCCGAGGACTTGTCAAGAAAAAAAGAAAAGATCTGGGACATCAATGAAGAGCGAAAATTTATATCAGACTTATTGCAACTTCATTATGACTTCAATAAAAACTGTTTATGCCTCGAATTATTTGACAGATTGTTCCATTTTAAATCTTTAAACAGATTGAATTCAAATTTTGCCATTTTGGGTTTTTAATTCTAATAAATTAAAATTAATTAAATAATAAACGGATAAATAATGTAATAGTGTTTGCAGGTGAAAAATTTAAACAAAATGTCAAAATCCGAATTCAACTGTCTTCTGAACTGCCTGACAACAAACAACATTCGATAACAATAAATGTGAATGGAGTGCCGGAAATCTTGAGTCGTAATTGAATTTTAAAAAACTACACAAATTACGAGGTATAGAACACAATTAAACCCCTCCTCACTTTTTTGAATAATTAATCAACATGATTGACTGCATTTGTGATTAGCTTCATAGTAAGTACATTTATGAGAATCTAGTACGTACTTTGGATCTCTTCTGTTTGATCGACTGCGCCCAAAATTTAATAGATCTAAACATTTTTATCACGATTATAAGTTTCATTCGTGGAGCTCAAAGGCTCTGAAGTAAGCAACCCTTGTGGTACCCCGGGGCGCCACGAGAAAGTGGATGAGAAGCCACCGGATAAGTAAGCGGGTCCTCGCTTCGCCTGGGCAATGGTGTAAGAGCTGAGTTATCTTCACTCCGATGACGGGACGTACCTCCTTCGCGAAGGGTTGGGCCGTTGCCAGTGATGACTACTAGAACTCCGACCTTAGTTCCGACTGCTGTGGTGGCGACCGTCATTCAATGCCCCCGATGCCTAGGCTGTACGGAGGGAAATCCGTCGTTGTACCTTTGGGGGTACGTGAAAGTAATGCCGGCAGTGGCGAATCCAGGGGGGTGCTTTGGGGCTGCAGCCCCTCCCAGAGCTAAACCAGAATTCTAACTTCTATTTAAAATCACTACAACTGTTTGTTCTTAATCTAAAATAAAAATAATTGAAAAAAACTTGACCACATTGTTTTTTGGTCTGCCAGGCACAGAAATTTCCCCCCTTTTGTAGTCATTCAACTCTTACTAGTAGCGTTAACGCGGTCGAAAAAATATATATTTTTTGGCTAGCTTTTTCCTTGTATTTTTTTATTAAATTACAGAAAGTATTGTAGCGTTCTTTATTATTCTTATTGTCAGTGAATAAAGTCTAAAGTCGAAGTGATTTTTGCTTATATAAGCCATGAGGCTTGACATTCGTCAGGACGATACAAAATTTTTGTTAACTCAGCCCCCTCCAGACCCAAATTCTGGATTCGCCACTGAATGCCGATAAGGCGGAAAACACAAAGCATAAGGGATTAAAATTAAAAAGAAGTTCTAGAAT
The DNA here is from genome assembly GCA_013235015.1 of Araneus ventricosus. Taxonomy (NCBI): domain Eukaryota; kingdom Metazoa; phylum Arthropoda; class Arachnida; order Araneae; family Araneidae; genus Araneus; species Araneus ventricosus. The sequence continues at coordinate 13,416 of BGPR01002148.1, forward strand.
TTTATTTTCCCAAATTCATGTGAAAAGCGAAAGGTATGCAAATCCGGATGCCTACTAGATGGCAATGAAAGAAGTGTAGCCAGAACCGAGTTTTAAAACAATAAAGAAATTGTTACCTTTCACGAACACAGAACTTCTGGAAAGAAAGCCCTTGTCTTATGCGTATATAAAAAATCGTAGTAATTATACGATCGCAGTGAGCCTGACGCTCCTCCAATTCAATTTGTCTTCATTAATTTTACAAATAAAAATGGCGTTCCAAAGATAAAACATATACAGTTTTCAGATTTAATATATATTTATTTATTTATTATTACTTATATTTTAATACTACAATTTTTTTTTAAAGCTTGAATAATATTTACTTATAATTAGAAATTTAAAATAAATAAGCTTAAAGTATAACATTTGATTAAGAAATTGTTCAGGTTTTTAGAAAGATTAGATACATTTGAGTAAGATTACTATACTGGGGGGCAGCAAATATATGAATCGCTGGCTGGTTTGATATGCCGGTGTAATTTGACTTCTGAGAATGAGCTTTGTTAATTTTACTATTAGAACAAAATTCTCTATAATATTACTATTATATCTTCTGGATATCATACGGCACTCAGAATATCGAACAACGTCGTAGAGATATCGTACGATTTCATGTGTTAATAGAGTTGCTAAAAATACAAAAATAAAAAAATACACATAAAAAATAAAATACATTAAAAAGATAACACTCCCCCCCAAAAAAAATAAATAAAATTTTTAAAAAACACACAACCTTTTAGAGATATCCTGCAATCTCATGTGCTAATAGAGTTACTAAAAAATACAAAATGAAAACTTTCTTTAATTACGTTTAAAATTAAATTGTTGCACTAATTTTGTTACTACTTGTATTCAGGAAGCGCAATATAAGTAATTGTACAAAAGAAGGTTGCACAGTGATCTTTATATTTGTCTACAGTGAGAGGTCAATTGTCAAAACGAATTTCTGTCTGACATGATGATCATTACTTGATTAAATCTAGCACATTATGGTGCATACTTAAAATTCTTACACCGGGTGTACAAAATGAAAACCTTGTTCATAATCAAAGCTGTGCTCACCAAAATTCCTGTTGGCACATTAGCAACAGGAATTTTGGTAAATGCATTCTTTGTTTATAAACAAAGATTTCATTTTGTGGAATTTCATTTTCCGAAATTTAATTTCAAAATATTAAGATCTCGTACACTGTATTTTTCAGTATGACCTGCCTTTTATAATTTTCGCATTCTCTATCTGCCGCAAGTTTATTAAGTGGAAATTATCTGTCTGCGTATGAACATTTCCTTTCTAAAAATCTAAAGCATGAACCATTTTAAAGCATTTTCTTAAAATCTTTGATGAAAAAAAAATCGTAATAAATATAACTCGTGTAATTTCCTCCAGTACGTTTTCATTGATTATTGTAAATTTCATTTTTCATTAAAACCCTATCATATAAAAATGAGTTACAGTCAAGGTTTTCTTATTTCACGTGTCTTTCATTCCTATGTTCAGATTTTGATCTATTTTGTAATTTTTATACATTAATGAAGGCACACGAGTCCTATTGCATGTGGTGCCATCTAACTCCAATTTCATCAGCATCTATTGTGATATTGATAATCTATTCGACATTTCCCCTTTGCTTATCACTGATACGTTTTTGACAGGCCGTTCTTTAAAAATAGTTGATATTTTCACTTTTTTCTGAACAGATAGAAGTTTTTTTACATATAACCAGAGCACGTAAATATGTGCGCAAAAATGTACAAACACATTTTTTTTTTTAATACATGTAAAAATGTATACAAGCTCACTTTGCTTTTCACTCCATTAAAATGTTCTCGAAATGATAATGTTCCGGAAAATAATCATGAAAAAATAAATCATTTTCATTCAGTATTTTAAACAATGACTGTTATCTTAATTCTTTTAATCAAAGGAAAATGCTTTGGTGTTAGTTAAACACTTTAATTGTGGACGAAAATTTTCCGATCTAAGTTTAAGTTACATTATTGAAAAACAGATGGCGCCACGTAGTTATATGTAAGAAGTAAAGGATTGGCAGAAAACAATTATTCCGATGTAATTATCCATCATCTTCTATGCTAATTTGTTTCTTTCGTTCGAAAATATTTCATTTTGATCCGCGCAAGAGTTGTAAGGAAGGAATCACAAAACGTTGAACCAGAGTTAAATGTCGTGGATGATATATGTTCCGGTGTCAGACTTTGTAAATTTTCCAACCATGAAAAACTCAGGACCAAAGACTGATTTTTGTCTTTCCCTTATGGACGGTACTGATGTTGTCCTAGTACAATGTGCATTTTTTTTCATTAGCAGCTGCACAGATGCTAGAATTACTAAGGAATAATAATTTCATTTTCCCGTGAGGAATTTAAATTCTGCCCTTTAAAGCCAAGTTCAAGATACTCTATTATTTCTATATTTTTTTACGTTATTTTACTATATTGAGAATATTCGGCAGTATCAAAACAATATTGAAAATATTGAACGATATTCTTGTTCTACTAGGGAACAACCTTTAGATAGTTTTGCTTCCTTGTCCTATTGTATCACCCCATGTGTTATAGCACACCATATAGATAGGGTAAACAAGACAGTTATTAACATCCTAATCTTTAATTTAAAAAGAATAAACTTTCATGTCAATGTTCAGTTTTACCTAACCTACCCTTAAGTGGAAAGTTAAAAGTAAACTAAATAAGAATGAAGGGATGTCAATAACTGAGTGAATCCATAGAGTGTCAATGACCTATTTTGCCTATTTATTCTCAATAATATGTCAAAAAAAAAATTCCACGGCTAATTTTTTATGGTACCCTTTATTCAGCTTAAAGTAAATTGATTCAGGAAAAGTTACAATGCATTACAACTTTTGAACTTTTTTTACTTTTCCCCCCATGAATTAAGCGTATAAATATTGTTCTAAAGGATGTCAGTAACTGTCTTGTTTACCCTACTGCTAATAAAATAACCGTAAACCGTGTTACCCCTGTCCTGCCTAGGCATCCAGGGACCTTTGAACGACAGTCGCTTCAATAGCTCGAGTACTGTTGCCAGTCGTAGTAGCCATCACCTGCCACGCCCGACCCCTCCCGTAGCAGGTACAGGAGGGGGTAACACAATCCCACCATTATTGTATCCGCAGGAGAAGCGAGAATCCGCTTACTTATCCTCTCTTCTCATCCACGAGTTCGTGGATCAGAAGAGAAGATAAGTAAGGGAGTGTACTGCTGATAAGGGAAGAGAGGACCTGGCACAGGATTAAGCGATGACAGATCTCATCGTCAAGCATTAGAAAGAGCGAACGCACTTTTTTGTTTCTCCATCAGAAACCTCGTTGAAAGACGATTTTTCAGACAGTTGCATCCTTAAATACAGAGGTTCCCAAACTGTGGTACGCATACACCTGGGAGAACGCGAAGGATCATTTGGGGGAACGTGAAATCAAAGTTGTAAATGGCGGAAACAAGAAAACATAAGGGATTAAAAAAGTTAGAGAATTTTGTTTCTCCAAGTGAATACTTGCTATTTAATAACTATACCACTTGAATAGCTAATTATAACAAAGTGTAATTTTTTGTTCTCCATATAAGTTAAAACGAAATAATTACAATACTGTTTTCATTTGCGGCAATGAAATTATACTATTGTAAAAATGGAATAAAATGTAAAATCAAAACTAAGTTCTGCAGATGCTATTAATTCGGGTCATTTCACTTTTAAGCCAACTTAAACTAACCTTAAAATTATTGATAAAAACTTCTTTGCATAGACGGATGGTTGTGGGAGGGTTTGGATATGATAGTAGGGGGTACGAGAAAACAAAAAGAATAATCAAGGGGTACGCGAGAGAAAAAAAGTTTGCGAACACCTGCCCTAATCTCTAACGTTAATCTGCATAAAACCTGTATGCACGCATGAAGATTCTTCGGTGAAATCGACTCTGAAACTCGCGGTTCATTTGCCTTGATGATAGATAGATTGAAATTATTGATTTGTGTCAAACTATAGTGATTCCAAAAATCAAGTCTTTTAGTTTTAATCAGAAGACCAAAATTCAGTCTCTCGAAGAAACACCAATTTATTATATAATAAAAATTACTTACAAATGATGCAATTTATTATTTTTATTTTGATGCTGAAATAACGATGCAAATCTGTCTCAAAGGCACAAAAAAATAACCTGCTGAAATGTAGCCGATCGTTAATCATTACAGAATAAACAAAACTCGATTATATACTGTCCTGATTTATCGCATTTCTAATTTCTTAAGATGTCGGAGTGCATTTTTGTAAAAGGTTGGATCATATGTTTGAATGTTTCATTATCAAAATCAGATAGAGTTTATAAAAAATATTATCATATTTTGAAATTTCCATGATAAGTGTAAGAATTAAAAAAATCATTATTTTAAATATTTTAAGATTCCTACATTTTCGCAAAACTACTTTCCTGTTGAGAACTATCTGTGATTTTGAAATTATTTGTACATGGAAATTATTATATTATCATATATAACATATATTATCGTTTTTCTTAAACCATATGGTCTTTTTTCCCTATTTGACATCAATGTTTATCAAAATGTGTCCGAAAAGTTTTAATTATGTTTTGAGATTTTTCTCAGAGTTCAGAAAGAATAGAGATTGCTAGAGAGAATATCAATCTTAAGAGATTACTTTTCTTACTTGTTAGAAATCAGTTTTAACTAAATTGTTCGAATGTAGATGGAGCCCCGATGAAGAATGTACGAAGTACAAAGTAGGTTAAACCATCGCCGTTTTACCTCACCAAATGAGAAATTCTAGAAGTCAGAAAAAAAAACATATTTCATTTATTCTACAAAATATTAGGATATTTAAAGTATTATTTTTGCTTTTCCTCCTTTGAAATGCAAATCTTTCATTTTTTCCCCTTTTTTTTCTTCACTCTCAACAGGGTGAGTTTGACCTATTCTTCCAAACGAAAGAGGGTGATAGAAGAGACATAGGGGATCATAAAACACTATAGCAACCCTGTCCCATCTCTAACCGTTTGCAAGTTATGACGGATACAATGATTTTGCTCAAAATCGTGAAAAAAAATAGAAATTTAAAAAGTTTTAGACAGATATACATACAAAATAAGCACATAAAGAGCAATTAAAATACTTTAAGATTTTTCATCAAAATACATGGATTTAAAATCGAGTTATAAGCGCCGAAACGTTGGCGAAATTCAAAATCGAATTGTCGCCAAACTTTTAATATTAAATACCATAAGCACCGTACAGCTACATTTGTCAATTTACCCAAAACTTTGTCCATTCTATAAACTTTCAGAATGACCCACCATAAACCATTCAATGTTTATTTCAGGAGAAATTCGGTCAATGCATCACTGGAAATCGTTGTTCGTCAGCATGAAAGAGATCATTCGTCAAGACAAAACGATTGTGGGGATATGGCATGTATGCAAATACAGTCACTGTGAACTTTCACTTTATTCTCACTTTTTGTCAGAATGTCTCTTTCACGGTACCATTCAGTGATCAGTTCCCTAAATAAACATTGATCAGTTTATGATGGGCTCATCCAGCTTATAGAATGGACAAGTTTTTGGTAAATTTGACAAATTGTGGCAGCGCGGTGCTTGCGGTATTCAATATTAAAAGTTTGGCGACAATTCGGTTGCAGATTTCGTAACGTTTTATCGTAGCTTATAGCTCGATAAATCCATTTTGATGAAAATGGTGTCATATTAAAGAGTTTGCTGCTTTTCAGAATATTAACGCGCATCATAGATCTGACAAAATACCCAAAATTTCGATTTTTTCACAATTTTGAGCAAAATCATTCTATCCGCCATAACTTGCAAGCGGTTAGATAGGACAGGGCTCCTATAGTGTTTTGTGATCCCCATGGGCTCTTCTAGCACCCTCTTTCGTTTGGCAAAATAGGTCAAACTCACCCTGCATAAGCGTTCAGTTATTTTGATCGAAAGTTTTTAAACCTTAAAAATTATCTTTTAAAATAAATAAATGGATCTTTACTGCGTTTAAAAATGTCTCTGAAATGTTAAGAATATTTTATAAGTGATAGTTTAAGAACTTATTAAAAGTAAACAATAAACATGAATTATCTACGAGAATGGATCCAAAAAACAAAAATTGTTTACAAGGGTAAAAAAAGAAAAAATATTTTATTAGCAATAGACAGAAAATACAAACGGGAATTAAGAGGCTTACTTGCTGATCACTTTTCACATAAATTCTTTTCACCAAATCTATTTAAGCATTTATCTGAACGCGGGACCAACTTGCTTAACCCGGCTTAGAAATCACGTCCGCAGTTCTTGGCAGCTGTTTTCACATCACTGTTTGAACCTTGTTCCAGTGTTTGGAACCCAGATTGGGTGCCAAATCTGGGTGTGGAGGGTGGCTCCAAGACTTTCCCATTGAACTTCTGCAGAAATTCTTGAGTTTTACAAACACAGGGCCCCCTGTAGGGGATGCTGTGCCCCCCTGTCGGGTAAAATTTTCTTATCCCGTTCACTCAATGGAGTATTCAACTAGTAGATAAATTAAGCTCTGGCTAAAATTTGAGACCAATTTCATTACACCCCTCCTCCTGTACAGGAAGTCGTTCCTCCCCCGTCGGGCAGACTCTAACGCCACTGCTGAGTATGGGCGTTGTCATGCAGGAGGATGACACTATCACTCAACATGCCAGGGCGTTTGCGTCGCATGACTTCAGGGTGGCCCAGTGACTATTCCCTTTTTCCGAAATTGAAGAAACACTTATCTGGTACAAGGTTCTCTTCAAACAGTGACGTGAAAGAGTGTAAGTGCTGCCGAGAACTGGCTCAATAGGCAGGAACGTGATTTCTACCAAGGCGGGTTAAATAAACTTGTCCCGTTAAGATAAATGCCTAAATAGATTTGGTGATTATGTGGAAAAGTTAAGGGCAAATATGCCTCTTAATTCCATTTTGTATTTTCTGTTTAATGTTAATATATGATTTTTTATTACCCTTGTAATCTTTTTTTCTTTTTATCCATCCTCGTACTTTTGAACTGAACATGAAAAACGAGAAAATACGGCTTAAATGCTTAGAGGCTTAGTAACGATATAAATCATAATAGGCAATAATTTGTTATATTTAGTATCATAAGTAGTGTAAGTCACAGTCATTCATTTTTTTTGGTTCCACCTGTTTGAAGAACTATGTTCTGAAATATTAAATTAGTTGATGCTGCTTTCAGCCGACCAAAATTTCAGATATCATTTTAAAATCTTTAGCTTCTTGTTGCATTACCCTAAATCTTCTTCGCATTCATTCAGCTCTTCTTGAAATTTTTATAAATTTGGTGAACATAATTTAAAGTCTTTAAAAATTAAAGTACAGGTAACTTTTTATAAGGTGCTTTGTGGTAACAACTTTGTTTCTGAAATTTAATTTATGATTTCGATCATGATTGTTTTACAAATAGTTAGAAACCATACAGCAAGCCGGCTTGAATGTGTTTGGCCAGATGATAATCCAATATTCAAATGCAGAAAATTCAAATGTGCAAGATGTAAGTTTTAGGAACATAATTTTGCAAACATTTTAAGTAATTAGAAAACAAAATATTTGAATATTTTACGTTACAATAAAGATTTATTAACTCACAGTTTATAATTTTCTTGAACACGTTTATTTCGATTACAAATGAAATTAAATGTATAATTTGGTGGACTACAGTGGCCTCCGCTTAATGTGAAAGCGGGTAATGTTATCATTCTCTTTATATTATCGAAAACTTCTGGTCCCGAACGTCGCGTTCGGGACCAGATATATACTTGGCAATGTACACTAAAGGATTCGTTTAGTGTGATCACTACATCGTTTAATGTTATCAGTTTTGAAGTTGAGTATTGAATTGAAATTTTCCAAGTTGTTTATGAGATAGACCAAGTAATAAACGTTGATGATTCCGATGGGGACGAGTGTGTTCATGAAAACTCTCCAACGAACGCCGAAGACAAGTATTTGCTATTTTCAAGCGCGGCGTGCAGAATCGTGCAACAATTTTTAAAAAACAATACGAGCACGAACAATATATAAGTGAACTTTTAAGGAATAATTGCCGACAAGCAACAATTAATTAGTTTTTTAATTGTTATTTTTGAAAAAAATTATAGATAGGCCTGACGTAAGAGTTTTTTCTTTTCCCTTGATGTGATAAGATTTTACCCAATTCTGTTATTGTTATTAATCGGTTAATATTATCAAAATTCTGAAGTGATCACATTAAGCGGAAGCTACTGTATTTATATTTTAATTTTCATCTACAGAAATTTCATTTTTTTTCTTCAAATACATGCTAGCGTACATACAATGCTAGGGATATGACTTATTATAATGATAATAGTGAATTCTTATAATGTATATCAAATATTCTTTGTTTTCTTTGAAATGAAAAACAAAATATAATCATAAGATTTATATACTGGATGACCATCCTTTAGTTCACATCCATATTATGTAAAAAATACACAGCGTGCCATATTTCATTTCAATTTAATTATAGTAGGAGGTATTTGCCCAAAATTTCTGATATGGATGGTCGAATGAATCTTGAACATAAACAACTTAAAATGAAGAAAAGTGAAGCATATTGTACAAATATACATTTTAGCAACAACAACAAAAAATGAACTAAAAGAATGAAGAAATAAAAAAAATCATAGTTGAAGAAACTCTTCCAACTCTGCTGAAGCATTCTTCATGTGTGTTTCAAAAAAACTTTTTTTAAAGGAATACGTTTCCTTCACTTTCACATTAGCATATCGTAAGCAAATATACAAACGGAAATAAATATTGCAAAAACAGAAGGAAAACTGCGGATGAAATCTTTAATGATAATTATTTTTCTAGAACAAACTTCCTAATTAGATTTTCCTTTCTTAATGAAGGTTTGAGCATAAAAGTTGTAGAATAAAATCAGGAACGTTATTCCACAAATCACATCAATCCATAGGCTCGATTTCATGATGAGGCAACCACTCGAAGGGGCAATGACAGCGACGAACAGGATAATTAAAATGAATTGAACCTGTAATAAGTGGGGAAAAACATTAGTAATGGAAGAAAGTCAATTTGCCTTTATTGTTTTGAATACTTAGCTTAGAACAGGAACATTTTTATGGAACTTAGAATATAAATATTGATTCTTTTGATACATTTTGGAATTTAGAGGCTTGGGTTCTTTGCTTTCTATTCCTACTAGTTAAACATTAAATCGTAATGATTAAAAATTACAAAAATATTTAAGTGATGTTTTATTTGATCCCCTTAAATAGGATCCAATAGCAAACACTATATAAATTTGGGATTAAATTTTATTTAAAGGTTTTTCACTCATTTATTAACAAATAAGCCTTTGCTACAATTAGGGAGAACTTATGTTATCACAAACCCTATTAGAACAAGATGCTCTATAATATTCATTTTGCGTGGCCTTCAGGATATCGTAGAAATATCGGGAAAATATCGTAAAATATATTGTGCTAATAGGAAATGTAGATAGCTGTGAGCGTCACGTCACTTGAATGATGTAATATGTGTGTCTGCGTATCTAAATGTAAGAATATCCATTACTAGTGATTGAAAATAAATTATGTTCTAATGTATTAGTTAATTTCAAATACATTAGGTTAATATCCAGGAATATTAAATGATCGTAACGATACAATGAATATTTTCCCCCGTGTTTGTAAATTAAGATATCGATGGTTATAGTTTTGTTTAGCCACGGATTCGGAAACCCTCCGCGCTTTTGCACATGCGCGGGCATAGTTATTTTCATCAAAATAGGTGGAAAGTAAAGAATGGAAGGGTGATGTTTACATTTTACTAAGTGTGATCTAACAAAGAACTCCGGAAATGCGCTCATATGACTCATTGCCTGACACCCATTTCCGGTGTAAAATCCTCCAAAAGTGGTAGTCTCGTAATCCTTTGCTGAACAGTAATTAGGTTCTTATAACAAAGAAAACACCTTTACTTTCATTTTCATGACTTTCTTTTTTCTGCAAGTACAGGGCGATTCAGATGTTAGGAACAACTTTAAAATTTAATATTTCGAACACTAATAATGATAAAAAGACGCTATTTACACAGAAAGGTTGAAAATGAATTTTTTTTTGTCCTGAAGTAGGACTTAAATTACAGGATGATTCTGTAGTTATCGGAGCTATGGAAATTAAATTATTGGTCAGAGTAAAGGCTTACAAATGTCCAATGTGTCTTCCACAACTCAGGAGGCATATCTTTTCACAGTAATAAACAATACGTCTGTTTCTCATGATCTGTCGTACCATCAGAAATGGTGTTTAATGCTGTAAAAAAAAAAGATTCCCCATCTGATAGCTACGTTCCTGAAGGGAGGATGACGCACTTAACATTTGCAGACAGCCGATCCACTCATTTTCTTATTCTATGCTATACATCGCACCATCTTGTGATTAAAATCATCACTTCTGAGTTCGTAATTAAAAAAAAATCCGGTTTTATTTCCAACTTCTCTACGCAAACGGTATCTTGCTTTCTTCCTTCGTTTGCGAATGGATTTCCCAATCACTCTGTAGTTCCTTATGATAAGAGAAAAAATTTAGTTAGGGGTAGGAGTGTGACGTATGCCCTACTCCGACATTGATTAAAGACTGGGTGTGTGCGCTCCCAGGCGCTGGTCACTTCCAGATTCATCTGCACAATAGACACCTCCCCTTACTTTTCTTGTTGGCGGTCCTTCAAACACCGGGAATCCTCACCCCCTCTTTTGACGGGCTACTTACTGTCTTTTCATTAGCGACTTTCATCTACCGATTGCACCCTAGGCAACATTCCTAAACAGGTGGCTTTTGTGCTGACAGGTGTGTTCCCGTGAGAGCGAAAAGCGGTTTTTGTTCTCTGTTGCGGTATAAGATCTGGACGGAGAAACTACAGAGGAGATGACATCCCGAGAGCCAAACTGGTGGTCACATTCCACGAAGGCCCGATTTGGACAGTTTAGCGAAACCCGCTAATTATTTCTTATCAGTGAATGGACACCCCGCCTTGGGGATTACTTTATTATGTTGTTATTAATCTAGAATTATTATATTTGAATATAACTCTATATTTACTCCAGAAGAATTCTCAATAAATTATGTTAAAATTTAACATAGCTGTAATGTTTTTTTAAGCATAACTGCAAGACGTTACAGCAGAATTAAAAACCAGAAACACTAACCATTTGTAACATGGTTAAATACTTTTTCCACCATAAATATTTTTTCATTTGCGGTCCCACGGCAGCCAATCCATAGTAAGTATACATCAAAATGTGCACAAATCCATTAAGAAACACGGGAATTGATTGAAAACCACCTAAAAAATGAAATAAAAAGGTATTTATTTAAAATATACTTAAAAGTGTACATTTTAATTGGGAAATAAGGTATAATTTAGTATTCGGCTAGGTTTGTATAATTTATCTTTATATCAGTATGCCGGAGGTAAAAGCCTAATTGTTCATATTTTTCAATATTAGAATAATGCTTTTAGTTTACTGCACTTTACTTAAAGTACACAGAGACATAGGGAACCACGTCCTATCTTATTAAGTAACATATATATTCATTTTATAACAGACATCATGTCGCATTTTGTTTAGAGGCAAATGGTCTTTATACTTCTCTCCTGTAAACGTTTCTCTTTTGTGATATGGTACTGCATACTTCCGGTACACATATAATGTCCCATAATTTTAATATAATAATGAAATTTCAATAAGACCGCACAAAGATTTACTCTCAGTGGCGTAACTGGACAGCTTGCACCCACCCACCCCCAGCAAATGTTTAAGGTGGAGACCTGAGAAAATTAAACTCATCATTATCTCTAAATATAAGAGTACTTAATTTTGTTCTATTCGGCAGTACAGTTGATTTATAATTACATTAATTTATTTTCCAGTTCCGAAGGATGGGAAATTTGCAGAGTCTATGTGCTTATGTAATTGTAACACCTTGAGACTCCCTAAGACCTCAGGCCCCTGACATTTTGTCGGTCGTTAGGGGTGGCTTATCCAGTGGGCTGATTGGGTGGCTTATCCAGGGATACCATTGATCCTTAAAAATTTACTACACTGATTTTTTGACTTTGATCCAAAAAAATTATTTAGGTGGAGTTGGGGTAGATTTTATAAGCGGGAACATTGATACAGTTCATTATTTTGATGATTGGAATGGCTCAAGATGTTCACATCCCCTGATATATATGCCACTGTAACCCTTCTCACAGGGTATATTTTTCGTCCATGTTCAGTCAAAAGTTAATTAACAAATGAATCAAATCGCAAATTTTCTCGTCTAAGTAAATTTTTCTCTAAGTGAGTGTTGTGCGATTTCATTAACTAGTTACGTTTTACTGCCAGGGAATCTACTCCAAAGGTAGGAAAAAACATTTATTTTTTAAAACTATATTAAGTTTTGAGGTTGTTTAGCGTTGATTTTGCGTAACAACTTGTTTTATGTAAAAAGTATCTTGCGGCATATTGATACAGTTGACTCCGGTGCACATTAATACGCATCTTCTGTGTGTATCAATGCGCGGTAACAGCAAATACTTCGCAAAATCGCCTTCAGAAACGAAAAAAAAAACCAACATAAAAATGAACTATCTAAGATAAACACGCAATTAATTATTTGTTTAAACAATGAAAATGGTTTGAATTTCATTGTAAAAATGGAAAGTGTTGTTGTAAATTAAGTTTAAACGATTTTTTACGAATTCATTAAAATTGGAGGAAACATTGTACGGAAACTTATTTAATACCATCGAAAAGATCATTTTTTGCATTTTCAGATGGTGTGATAATTATTTTTGTGCTATATTATTTTCGTAAGTCATCAAGGAAGAAAGCGAAAATTTCCCTTAATTTTTAATTAATTAAAATTTTCAAGAACGGCTTCGAGGTTAACAGTCCCTCCCTCCAAATTATTTTGAAACCCACGAACACCCATTCTCCTTTATTATTTGTGGGGATAAATTATTTTCTGAGGCATTATTGTTTCAATTTTCCAGTCTCATTAAAAATATTGAATTTTGATTAAAATAAACATTTTTGTACTTTTTTAAACTTTTAAACCTTGATTTGGAATATAAAGTTTATTGATAAAAAAAACTTTTGTTTTTATCCCAGACCTATTAACCATCGTTATTTTCGATCATTCCATCTGTATCAATGTACCCGTTGTATGGTGCAGATTGATACAGATCCATTTTTAGGAAAAAAAAGTGTAATAAATATTTTATTATGTCATTTATGACCAAAACTCGACTGAAATCCTATATTAGATCAACAAATGTATAAATATAGCGTGTTAGTTCTAATCATTACCGCTGGTAAAATCATTTTTTAGTTTTCCAGAAAAAAGTGTATCAATGTCCCGCATTCCCCTAATTATTATTTTTAATATGTTAAAAGTAAAGATGTTATTAGGGATTGCTGCTAGACCGCAATCGATTTTGTAATATTGCATAAACATGTATATGATATGGTCAATGTGGATAACTGTTATTATGCATAATAACCGGAGGTTATGTATAATAATCAAGCCAGTTAAGTGGATAATTGAAACGAATTTATCACATTAACTGGTTGTTGTGCGTAATTACCAATGAAGTTTGGTCGATGTGATTATTTTCAACGGAGTAGCGTGGAGATTCTCTAACATCCTCTAAAGTTGGACTTAAAATTAAAAAAAATAATTTTTAATTAAATGCTTTTAAATATAATTTTGATTTATTTAGTGACTTTATATTTCGCCGATTACGTAATTGAGCGATATTTATTGGTTTATGAATTTGATAAAAATCATTTGCGTTGAATTTTATGAAGTCGCTTGTTCATATTTTGGAATTCGTCAGTTGGAATTCTGTCTTCACTTGCGTTGTGGTTTCTTTGATTCTTCGCATTATTACATTCTTTTTTTTTTGTTAAATCTAGAGCGTTTCTTCCCAATTGTAAATATTAGAACTGAATAAATCTATTAATTTTTACTGTTCCTTGTTCTGAAAAACATTTGCCGCTAGTAGTGAAGCTACTAGGGGCAAATGCTTTATATTTCTTTACATTCTCTGGTATCCTGTGTTCTCCTCAAATTTCTTCAATATTCTAACATTCAGCTACTAGGTTTTGGCTCTCACTGTTAGCGAAGCAGTAGGATGTGTTTTTTAAGTTAAAATAATTTGACCGATGTCCGTTTCAGATGCCGCTGGGATCGCGAGCATAATTTTTCCTGCTTCATTTGAATAATTAAAAAACGCAGATTCGTACATTCAATGAGCTAGCGAAGCTACTAGGTTTCGGTTCCCGCTGCTAGTGAAGCCGTAGGATGTTTTTTTATAAGTTAAAAAAATCTACCCTGATGCCCACTTTAGATGCCGTATGCATCGCGAGCAGGGTTGAAAATCTACATTTGAAATAGAAGATAGTGCAAAGACAACCCACAAATACTTTGGTTTCGAAAAGATTTAATTTTAAGCGATTAACCTTTAACTATAATAAATATTAAATTTCGCTTCATTAATTACATTTACCATTGAATCTTGGTCATTGAGATCACATGTCAATATAATTATTCACATTGATCAAACTTCATTGGTAATTATGTATAAAAATATGTTAATGTGAAAAATTCTCATGAATTATCCACTTTAACCGGCTTACTTGGTTATTATGTATACTCGCCGGTTATTAAGCATAATTATCTATTATCCACATTTTCCGTAGCATATATACTTTCAAAAATATTCAAACAGAGACAATCATCGAGAAACTCCTAAATTATGCGGGTAATAGAAGTTATCTACATGACGGAAGTTAGTTTGCAAAATCCTATTTTGAAAAGGTTTTGATTCGCATAAAGCGTTAATCAGAGAATATGTTACTTTTCCCCCCCTTTTGCTCATCCATTATTTTATTAGGTAGGTATTTTCGTTTGGCCATAAGCTTTCAAAATCCTAGTTACGGTTCCGATGGGACGCCACCAGTGGGGGTCCGGGGGGCAGGCACCCCCTGTCAGGGATGCTATAACTTCTCCAAAGGGGCAAATTTTTGAAACCCTTTCACGCAACGAGCTGTTCAACTAGTAGTAAGTAAAGATTTGTTGAAAATTTGAGAGGGTCATCATCATACCTCTCCCCTGAAGTAGCAGGTTTGTGCCCTCTTGTCGGCAAAACCATCCCCCCCCCCGTCGGGCGGAATATAACGCCACTCCTGGATGTCAAATTACTCTAGTCTGGGCACTCAAATTTCTTAAGACGTACTGTGACTGAGTTCGACAAAAATAAATATATTTCGAAACAAAAAATAAGTTATGATGGTTGCTGTTGAAAAGTTTGGTAATGACTTTGTTCCACTTATAGTCATGACCTAAGTTTACCTAATACGCAAACGAAAGTCTAAACAACATAAAACTTGAATGAAGAAATTGAAAGTTGAAATGATGCAATTTATAACTGACTTTACAAATCACGATATATTTTTTTAAAATGCTGCGATGTTTTGTAGTTTTCAGTTTGAAATATTTCGAATTTATTTAAAGAATATATTCTAATTTGTCTTAATGAATATTTACAATAACCCGTAACCCACCTGCGCATGGTTAGATATGTTCTTTTTTTTGACATTGATATTATGCATGCTTATAGTAACTCAAAGATATTACACGGTATATTTACGATATTGATCAATAATCACAATATTGTACAATATCGATATAATATTGCTTGTCCTGGTAAAGCAACAAACTTTTAGAACTTATAAAAAGAATGCATATAGATATCGAGAAAGTAGTACACATCAAAACACGCCATTTTAACTGACATGAAAGTTTACGAAAAATTGAAATCGTTTTCAGGAATAATCGGGTTTTGTTTATTTAAAAAATGCTGTACCAGGCAGTGGGGTGAGGAGGAAGAAGAGAAAAATATACACGATACATGCTGCCATCTATTGAGTAAATTTGTTCTAAAACAAAAATGTAATATTCCATGATCGAATAATAGATTCCAATCCTTGTAAATGTTCATAGAACAAGCGTATTCATTTATTTTCGAAGAAATTTATATTTTGAAAACTTTAAGACATTTCTTCAACTTCTTATTGATTTCATAGCTGTCGAGAGATCTCGAAATCTAATCAGAATAGCTCTACCTTTTACAGTTTGGTGTATCTGCACAAACATTTCGTTGAAAAAATATTAGTTTGATTAATTTAATTATTTTCAAAAGTTCATATCTATTATGAAGAAAAATTTAATTTTATTCTTTTAATTTTTTACGGAGAAATTCAGAATTATCTAAAGGAATAAAAATATTTTTTCCTTATTTACTTCAAATTTCTCTTTTTTTTTCAAATTTGTACTCAGAATTTGTTTTTTTTAAACATACTTCGTTCTGTTCGCATCATGATCCAGCCTGCGAGTGGGACTATAGTATGATGGACAACATGCAAGTTTGTCACCAAATTTTCTTTTTTTCTCAGTATGAAGAAAATCTGAAAAATTTCGTTAAAAATCATGTCACTCATAAGACAAAAACAAAATTAAAAAAAACGTCTATTAAACATGAATATAAAAGGTTATTTGTAGAAGAAAAGTTATACGAGAAGAAGATGACCAAAGATGAAACATGATTTAAAGATCTGTTTGACCTCCAGTAAAAGAATACAAATTTTACAAACAAATACTCCAATACAAGTTTTAAGAACAATTAAGTAAAAATGTTACGAACAACATCGTATTGAAAAATGTTGCGTATACTGTTGATGGTATTTTAATGTATTACCATATAATGCTCCTAAAGCAATTAGTATAGAACAGGAGTGGGGAACCATTTTGCGCGGAAATGCCTCATTATATTTCCGTATTTGGGCAAAAGGCCGCACGAGCAGAATCTTAAAGGTTATTGTTCTGTAATTATTATTAAATTATAGACAATCAGTGGCGAATCCAGAATTCGGGTCTGGGGAGGGTGAGGTGTATCGTAGTGACGAATGTCAAACCTCATGGCTTATATAAACCAAAACACCTTAACTTTACAGGCTTTCCTCTCCTGCCAATAAGAATAATAAAGAACACTACAATACTTTCGATAATTTAATAAAAAATACAATCAAATAACTGGCCAAAAAATGTTTTCGACCGCTCCAACGCCACAAGTGCAAGTGGAATGATTAGTAAAGTAGGAAAATTTTCGAGCCTGGCAACTCAGAAAGCAGCGTTGTCACGATTTTATTACTATTTTTTAAAATGAAAATTAAGATCAAACAGTTGTAGTGATTTTAAATTAAATCAAGAATTTTGGTTTAGCTCTGGGAGGGCTGCAGTCCGATAGCCCCTCCCAAGGATTCGCTACTGTAGACAATTATATATTTCAATGCAAATTGTAAATAACTGTTAGGGCCGCATAAGAAACTCAAGAGGGCCATATGCTGCATTAAGACAGCAAGTTCCAAATCCATGGTATAAAAAATGAATGCGGTCATCTCTGTGAATGTAAAATAATGTTAAGCAAACACGAAAATCTGAGTGCAAAAATTATTGCAAATTTTTCTGTTGTTGCAAATTTGTTTGCATTGCAAAATATATCCACTATAAATGAGCATAAAATATGTAATTACTAATTATACAGTTGTAAGATATTTTACAGATCAATGGGAGCGTTTTTCCCTCGATTTTATCGTATACTTATAAATATCGCTTTTTACGTTTCGTAAGTGTAGCATTGTACAGTGAACCTCAGTTAACGAGCATAATTGGTTCCAGGATCTTACTCATAATGCGAAACACTCGTTAAGCGAAACGATTTTTCCCATATAAATTAATGTTAACTACGATTATGCGTTCCATGCTGAAAAAATGCTCAAAATTTTTTATTTATAATCTTAATTCAAAGAGGAACGTGAATCATCTCTATCTTTTCTTCTATCACGGAGTGAACCAACCTGGAATGTGAATTCAATTCGCAGAAAACAAACAAAAAATGGAAATAATTTGTCTATTATTTATGATACATATCTTATTCATTTTTACTAGAAAGCTATCTGCAAACATTTGTTTTTGCCGACGCCTCAAAATTTCACGAAAGTACGATACAGCCTTATCATTAAATAATTTTTTGGCAGGCATAGCTACTGCCTTATTAGGGTGATGATTCTCAATGTATTATTGAACAATTTCCCATGCTTTCAGCATTTCTTTAATTGCGCTAGAAGATTGTAGCTTTGCTGTTACCTTCTCCGTCTCTGACAAACTTTCATCCACATCTTCTTGCTATAAAATCCAATACAATTCAATAACCTCTATGGTGGTCAGCTCTTGGCTGTGCTCTTCCGCAAGCTCATAAATATAATTGTTCTCCAGCTCCCAGTCCCATGATCTAGGCTAAAGACTCAATCTCATTGACCACAGGGACTGTCTGAAACACGTCAAAGTCACTCAAGCTATTTCCCATCGTCGGAACAGGAAGAATCGACGTACTCGTGGGCTTGTAAGTGCATCTGTTGTTTCCCGCGTTATGGCGGTAAATAGCTGGAACATCAAAGGAGGGGGAGTGGCCAGATGGCGCCAGTGCATCCGTTCACTCGAGCGCTGCCCATAGATTTGCCAAGCCAAGCGCCGTAGGAACGGCGAGACTGATTGAAATACCACCTACCACAGTCCACAAGTACGAATCTCGAGCGACTCGAAGTTTGCCAAGCCACACGCCGTGAGAAGAAGGCTTCACTCGTTATGCGAAAGGACGCTCGTTAAACGAGTCATTTTTTTACAATTTGTTTTGTTCGTTCTGCGAATAACTCATTATGAGAGGCTCTCATTAAGCGAGGTTTCATTGTATTTATTCCCTTTGACCCTTGGATCTAAAATTTAATATAGATCTTTCATTTTGGTGTCAAGATTAAAGCTTTTAAATACATGATGTGTTTTATTTTGCCTTTTTACAACTTTTAGATTTTTATGCGTTTTGATTTATGTATTCAAGCATTTTTTTAAATGTTTTTTTGTAGGTTTTAATTTTTGTACTCTGTTTCTGGCGCCGTGTTGCAATTTATTTTTATCTTAAGTGTTGCAATTTATTTTTACTCAGTGTGTATTTTCGTCTTTAAACGTTTAAACTCCTGGTGTGCTTTTAGAGGATTCAGTGCTTGCGTGTTTTGACTTTTTAACCCTTGCCTTTTGGAAATGGTCTTTTAATTTTTTTTAAAAAATACGACTTTTAGAATCATAGTGTGTTTTAATGTTTTTGTGATTATGTGCTTTCGTTTTTAATTATGCATGAGTTTGCAAATTTTTTATGATTTTGTGTATTCTCTGTGTTCAACTTTTTATTTTCTAGCGCATTTTTTTATTTACTCGTTGTGGCTTTTGTTCTTTGTGTGTTTGTTGTTTATAGCACTCTGTAAATGGGGTTTTCTTTGTAGTGTGCTTTTATTTAAATAAATAAAGCTTGCATTAGACAAGGCGATAGACAGTCAACTCGTTTGCGAATTTGGTCCAAACTTTTTCAGAGATCTTCTGTTCCAGTGATAAGGCCATATGCTAAATTTCATCGATCTAGCTCGTTGCGTTTTTGAACTAATGTATTCACATGCACACGAAGTATTATGTGTTAACATGCACGGAAGGAGAGACAAACATTTGAATTCTGCTCACATTTTGACAGAAATCTGCAATCTTGGTGTGAAGATCACATAACATATTTCATCTGTGTATCCCATTGCGTTTTTGAGTTAATTTCAAAAATGAATTTTTTGGACTCGGAGAGATCTTAAACGTGAAGTTCGATCTAAATCCCGTGGTCGAATTTTTTTGACGGTTAAAAAATTTCTACTTGTATATTTTGTATAATGAGAAACTAAAACACCAAGGAAAACAAAAGAGGAGAACTTCTTATAAAAATATTTTCGCCGTCGAAATGATGGTTCTCTATATTACATAGTTTATAATGAAAATTTCAAACATTTGTGATGAACGCTGTATAGAATGTTGAAGAACTTCGTTCTCAGATGAATTAAAGTCCCACTTATTCACTAAGAACATCATGTAATGGAATGTTTTTGCATTGAAATGATGTAAACAAATGATGAGAACAGTGCCTACATCTCTCTAATTCTAAGGTATTAGTAAGAAAAAAATTAAATGAGAAAATCGTCCTGATTTGAAACATTTCATTAAAACCTTACAATCAAATATATTTAATTAATTTTTCTTATCATCAATTAATACATCTTTCTCCTAATTTGTATTACTGATTCTGCATATATGCTTGAGGTCGGAAAATACGAAGTATTGAATAATTTGTCGCGAAAGAAATAGGATCGCGAGAGGAGAAAATGTAAGAAACTATTGCTTCGAACTTAGATATCTATCCCAACAGTTTATTATATAACCTTAACTGAAACCCCTTTACAGTCGTGCCCGTGCATGAATTATCGCATTTTTAGGGTTATAAACTAAAATTTAATCATTAATTAGCTTTGTAATTTGACGCAAAAATTATGTAGAAACCATAAGCATCTCAAATATTCTATGCCTTCTTAGGTGAATAAGAACGACAACCCCTTTCCAAAACAGGAGGGGTAATCTTATTAGATAGCAAAGAAAGCGCGACTCTTAAGGGGTTAATCTAATCGAGTAATTGAACTTTATTACGATTATGTTTTCTTTGTGTAGACCTGAATATTACTTACGGTGTCGAGGAACTCTATGTACTTCAAAACGTAAAGAAACCAACAGCATCGAGCGAGCTAGAAATGAAAGAGGAACATTTTTAACAAACTCTGGCATACACTAAAAGGGTCTCTAAGTGCTGTTATAATCTATGTTTCAGTAAAATCATTTGTACTCTAACTAGAAAACAAGGACATGCCACATACCGTGTAAGCTAATTCACCTTTTCTCACTGCAGTTCCGTGACAGAATTTTTCAAACCCTAAAGTTGGCAAATTCACGAAAAACTGGAATTAAAAATGTAAAGTAAATTGATTTTACTAATAGTTATTATTTATAAGAGCATCAAAGAAAAAGGATAAATAAATAATGTGTAGTTTGAAAAGCATTGTCAGGTTCAGAAATAGGGTCAGTACAGACTCAATCTTATTAAACTTTGACCTTGTCAGTTTATTTTTAGTGTTTCACATTGAGTTTTAAGAGAGCTTTACTCAGATTTCGAGGAATATGTTCTTTTATGTCTTTTAGTTAGTTTTATGCTTTAAGTTGAAAAGAATAACAAATCTAAAATCTCGAGTTGATTAGTTGCTTTCTGTAAGAAATGAAATAAAAACGTGGAAAACTGTTAAAAACTACAATAATATCAGACGATGAGAATCTAAAATGGAAATTTTTTTATTTTGGTGTTATGTGCAGTATTTTCCATACTTGAAATAAGAACACCGCCTTAATTTATGAAAACATAAATAAAGGAATTTCAGACTGGTCAGTTATGAAATAATAATATAAAAGTTTTAATTCGATAATTAACATGACTCGTATTTTTCAGAAATGATGAAAACAGATAATTGTTTTAAAACGCTTTCATTAATGTACTAAAAATATAAACTAATTTTGTAACAAAAATATGAAAGCCAAAATAAAATCGTAAAGGCATAAAGCGTTGATAAAAAATAATCTCAGCAGTGAATTAATAACATTGATAAAATATTTTTAATTTCTTGTGAATGATTAGAAATTTCCCCACTTATTGTATTTATTATGGCTTAATTTTCTTATAGTATTGTTTTTAATATTTCACGCTTTTATGGTTTTATTTAGAGTACTATATTTTTGATGGCAATATTTTTTACTTTCTAGCATACTAATAAAAGCGTATTTTTAAAAACCTTTTTGTAATCATAAATTTTTAATGTTGAATAAATTTTACAATTCATTAATATCAGAGGCGGCGACTCTGGGCGGAGAGGTGGGGCAATAACTTCCCTTCCATATTTTGCGGGGGAAACTAAATTTTTATTTCCTTTCAGCTGCTTAAAGCTAGGAATTACAAAAAATCAGTAGTATTCAAGAAAGCTATCTAACTTTGCAAATAAATTTTTAAAGTTTTTTGACCCCTATAATACCGGTTAATTTTCGGTATCTCTAAATTTTTGCCTCTCCCAACTTTTGCCATCAGTCACCGCCACTGATTAATATAAATATGAAACCTTGGAAAAATATTTGATCAGATTCACTATCAGATGGAACTTCTCAAATGGAATTACAATTTAATTAAAATAAATCAATTAACTGACTATTAAGTTGTGAAAATGTTAAAATATTGTATTGTCGGCGGTGTGGCCATATAGTTGTACAAAATTTCTTAACTTTTTTGCGCGAAGAAGAGATGGGTTGGGGGAGCTTAAAAATATGAAAGAAATCAAAGAAATAGAAGAGTGTAAAAGAATGAGTATAAAGCTGGGCATTCACGAGAAGTCAAGCTTATTCCATTCGGTCCAAAGATCGGTTCCTCCTCCCCCCATACATTCAAGTCGATAGATTAGGCACGCCATTCACGGAGGTTCCAAAGTTTGTTTTGAGAACCCTTGTTTGAGAAGGTTCAAAGTCCCGGGCTGACTCCCCCGCACTTTCCCCCTCTCCAACGCTCTCCACACATATACGGGTGATTTATCGTCGCCTCGAAATCAAAGTTCATTTCTTATGGCCTTCCATTCCAATGGATTTCAAATTCGCTTGGATTCCAACAGCGCTATCTATCTGCGCCAATTTTCATCGGTTTCTTACATTGACGAAAGGTTTTCCCTTCCTATGTTTCAAAAATCGTGGAGTAGAACGGCGGTGAATGTCCCGCTTAAGAAACATGTTTAACCATATATGAATCAAAGCTATGAGATCAAGTGAATAATTTTCTCACTGTAATCATTGAAATCGTATAAGCAGCGACAAGGAACAGGTTGAAAAGAATCATGGGCTTCCGCAGGTCCAGTGGCCTTCGATTCCTCATCATCGCCGGGCCGATCACCTTCACAAAAAGTATATATGCACCACATAATAGGAAAGCCAATGTATTTTGCCTCACTAGAAACCATGTTTTAACTTCTGGATCTAAAACGAAGCAACTGAGAAATAACATTTTTGTATTTCATTTCGGTAAGCACTATAAAAATATAGGAAAGATGTAATCAAATTTTATAATACAGGGTATACATAAATGCATATCCCAACTTTACAGGGCTATTAAAAGAAAACAAAACAAAGTTTAATCTTCTTATTCATCGGAAATCAAAAATAACAGTTGAAAGTTTAAATTCAACACAGTTATAAGTGTTCAATGTTAGCTCTCCGCTTCAGAAACACGAACGATATCGAGGCGGCGAACGACACCAAACATGCTGAAAAGAGTGTGGAATGAGTTATCGTACCGCCTCGATACCGTTCCTGTTTCTGGAAGGGCTCATATTCAATACGTATAATTGTGTTACTTATTGTTGGGGATGAAATCCAAGATGATGGCCAATTTTGAGACCCTTTATCTCGGAAACTTTTAAAGCTAGATTAACAATAAAAGCATTTATATGTAGGGAAGTTTACTCTCTTTAATTTGTTAAATCACATGTAATTTGGAAATTGAATAGTTTTCGAGACATTCAAGAAAAACTAAAAAGGGGGACTCAAATTCAAGATGGCGGCGCGAGCTCCCCACCCCAGACCGGAGACTTTTAGTATGTTCATCAGGAGTCCCTCACGAACTTGTGTGCCAATTTTAAAAACTTTAAGGTTTAAGGTTTTTTCGCCGTCATTTTGGGGCCTTCGTTGACTAGACTAGAAGCGCAATTCCGTTTTCTTTATCGCTAAGTCCATCCCTCTCACATTGTGTGAATGGCCAGCAAGGGGATAGGACAAAAGAAATGCGCAGAACTGTTGGCGTTCCTCTTTTCAGTATTACTGGCTTTCCAGCCGATCATGGGTGAGATGCAAAAAATGCGTGTTTAAAATAATCAGGCGATCCAGCTTCCTCACTCCAACTTGGCCATCTTGTTACTGGTTCCATTCAGTTATGCTCATTGCGTAGAATTCTTCAGCAGACTGATTACTTGACTTCTCTGATCTCGCGTGCTGCATGCGCATTTCCGCCTTTGTATAAAAAAATTACGAATTCAGCTCTATATGATTGATTTATCTGTGTAATATTATTATAAATTTGTAATTGTAAAGCTTGTATGGATAATATTGTGTTTATTATGTGCACTAAACATTTGACTGTTTCAGTAGGTTTTAGAATCTCAGCACGCCACTGTGGATTTCAAATTTTTCTAATAATTGTACTCTTGAACAATGCTTGGCAAATGCGTATATGGTGGCATATAATATTTTTTTCCATTAAGAATCAGTCCTTGATATTTTATACAGACTTTTTATAAGAAATTGGTTCAGCAATTTATTTCACTATAGAAGAATAAAATTGATTAGTAAAGGGGAGATTTTTCTTTACTGTTTATGAAAATTCTTTACTAAAAAAAGGAATTATTAATTAAAGGTGCCTTTTTCTATGTTAAATTTCAACATTCTTTCACTTGATTATATTTCAAACATTATTCTGTTTTTTAGCAACAACTTATTAAGCATATAATTCTGAATTATATGCTTAATAAGAAATTAAGAATATTAATTAATCGGACTTGAGGGCTGATTTTTTTTTTGATTGCATAAAATTGCTGAGAAAATTTCTATTCACTTTCAAGTACTTTATTTCTATAGAAAGCCTAAAGATTCTTCTAATCCTAATTTCCTTCTAGAAATATGCCTTTTAATGACCTGAAATTAAATCATAATATACTCAATTTCCTTCTAGAAATAAGCCTTTTAATGACCTGAAATTATGAACATAACATACTCAATTTCCTTCTAGAAATATGTTTTTAATGACCTGAAATTAGGATAATAACATGCTATTATTACTGATGAACGAAAATAAATGTGTCATTTAATTGATTTAGTATTTTGTAAGGCACAAAACAGACATTAGTCTATAACTAAAAGTAGTAATTATACGTATAATACTTTACTGAAATGATTATGCTCACAGAATTCTTACCTCCTGTGTCAAAATATTGTCCAAAAGCTTCGTCCAGTTCCGTAAACAACTGCAATATAGATAACTTTTCAGCAGAAGATCCATTCAATATTTCTTTCAAAAGAAACGAAAAACAAAATTCTTATAATTTAACAAATACATCGTTATTTATTTTTATTTTATAATGTGTAAAAAAATGAGAGTGTATAATATAACAATGCTCAATGTTGATCATAATCACAAAATTTCTGAAAAACCATATTAAAAGAATGACCTCGCTAATTTGTGGATGGATTCTTGAATGGATGGAACTGGTGTTTTTTTCCAAATGTTTGCCAAATAAAACTCTTACTTTCAAAGACGATAACTTATTTGGAGCTTATGAAAGTAAGGACCGAATCAGGATTGTCGTTTGTGCAAACATAAGAAGTAATTAGAACACTTCATGTGATAAGAAAAAGGAAACAGCCGCAATATTTCAAAGGTATGAAATCACTTGAAGTTAACTATAATTTTAATAAAATTCGTAGACGATCGGAGAAATTTTTTAGAAGCAAGTTATTAATTTTGTAAAACAGATAATCAAACAAAAAAGGAATGCGCTTCATTTTTTGTGGGCAGTTGTCCGATCCATCCTAGTTCATTTGAGTAACGTAAAGTTCGTTTTCTCCGCCGCTAACAAGACCGCTAAATCACAACCCCTAAACCAAGAGGTAATTAAAAATTTCAATATTCGTGTCCGTAAAGAAATTCTCAAGTGCTTGATTTTTCCATCAATAAATGAAGAATCCACAGAAAAAGTAGTAAATCTTCAATTATAAATAAGCACAATAGCCAAAGTTTCAGAGAATTATGTTTTACTCATTACAGTAAATATTTGTTTGTTAAAGCTGATTTCTCGGCAGAAAATTCCGAATAAAATCAAGAAAAAGGCAGATGAAGAGCAAACAGATGCCGGAAATAAAAAAAAGTTGGGAAGCAACTCGTTTCATTTGGACAAATAAATGACAGTATTGGAATTCAAACAACTTTCATAAGTGGACAAGAATTTGATTGTGGTTGATTATCCTACCGATTACGGCATATTGGACAATTGCTCGATTAAGATAAACAATGATGCCGACGAAGATGAATTAACCGAAAAACCGTCTAGAAAACAAGTAATGGAAGCCTTCCAAACTGTCCGACAAGGCTGAAGATATATCCGAATGCTCCTGAAAAAAGCTTTACCGCTCTGAATAAAAGTTAACATTCTTTTAAAACGGGATTATGAAAATATTATGTTCAAAAACAACAGGGTCTACTTTAACCCAAAAGTAATGACAATTTAGTTTCTTTTTATGATTACGTACATACAGTGATTTCTGAAAATATTCAAATGTTTTACTGCCATTGGGAATACACAATTTTACAAAATTTCAGAATTTTAGTGCACCAGGAAGCGAGTGTTACATTAATTACAAAATTCCATCTTTACAAACATAAATTTGCAAAAAAAGAAAGAAATACTATTAAATATAAGCATGCAAAAAGACCATTACCTTTTTGAGGATAAGTGAAGTTGCAGCTAATTTCACATGTCTCCATTTTATTTAGTATCTTCTAAAGATCATGCGTTCAAGGAACACCTTTAAGAAATAGAATTAAAATTCACAAATGGAAACGACAGCTTGTTTTTGGAAAGTAAAGAAACACTTCCGTAACTTTTCATTGATACTTTAACTAGGGACTTTGCAAGCTTCCTCCACCCGAGATCCCAGCTGATCTGAAAACATCGTCGCTTAACGAGCAACACCTTCTGACTCAATTTTTCAAAGAAGGGAAAAGAACTGAACTTTTCGCAATCAGTAACGAATATTTCTGAATTTTTTTCACATTTGGTAGGATCATGCGATCTCTCGTTCATATCAGATGTTAATAGAACTCAGAAATATTCGTTATTGATTGGGAAAAATCCGTTTTTTCTTCCTCTTTGAAACTTAAAAAAATTTAGATGGGATAGGTGGATGGGATTAAGCGACGATATACTCCTCAAACCCATCAATGCAGTAAAAGGTATTATCTCAAGAGTACATTTCAGTAGAAGGAGAAACAGGAGAATGAAGAGTAAATAAATGATAAACATAAAGAAAGTTAGTAAATTGTGTTTTTTTAAAAACATTAACTGATTATTTCCAAATTATTATGTTTTTCTGAAATGTGATAGATGTAATAGCTCTCAATATTTTCGTAATCCCAACATTTTTGTAAAATTTTGATGACATGTTTCAGATTAAGATTTTTTTTTTTACTTTATCCTGACGCGTGATAGATTTAAACGCGGGTCAGTTTTCTTTCCGATTCCATATTTTGTGCAGGCTGTAAAATTTAAATAAAATATTTCAGATTGGTATGATTTTCAGGTACTTTCTCTTAGAGGGCAACAGATAGAAAGCTGCTAAATCTTAGCATGGCGCTTAGTTGGCCCTAACGGAATAGAGCCAACTTTCAAGCTTGGCGACAATTGGACCCCAGTTACTATTTTTCTAAATAATTTTCTAAGTTGTGACAGTTTATAACTTTTCAGTGTTTTAGTGATTCCCAAATATTATGCAGGCTTTTCCCTTTGTGGCTGGCATCCACATTATAAGAAGCTCTTCTCTATAAATTTTCAAACAATGTAGTCTTTCGAAAGATTATAACAGCAGAAAAGCACTTTTTTCACAATTAATGCGTCAATATTTCTAACTAATAAATCGATAAAGAATAAATTTAATTAAAAATAGTTTTAAAATACACTTTTATTATTGTTTTAACAAGTATTTTAAAATTATTTTTATAATTTTTTATTTTGAGATCAATTGTTTCTCCAACTCACTATCAGGTGGAGCCACTGGAAGTGGATTAAAATTTAATTTAAATATTGTTAACTGATCATTAAATCCTCAAAATATTAAAATAGTGCATTGCTTCAGGAAGTGAATGAAAAAATTCCATCTTTACAAACATGAAAGAAGACAACTTAATTAAAAGTGTTTTAGAAGGAAAGCTATAAACCTCTGAATAACAAGCAACTCAGTTTAAAAATTTCATTGAAAAATTATGGTTTTTCGAAGGCTAAATGTAATTAATTGTTAATTTAAATGGAATTGAATTATTTGTGGAATACATTTAATTTCGTATTTCAAATAACGTTATGCTTGAAATTAAAAGACTTCACAACTGTATACAAATATATCCCTGGTGTAAGACATAAGTTTTTTTTAATATTTCTAACGGTATTTTGGAATTATAATCAAATGTTAAATACACAAATATGTAAAGCATGTTACATTCGCAATTTTTTTAGCATTTATTTTTAAGTTAGAAACAAAAAAAATTATATCGAACTGCAGAATCTCTCGTTCTCTACTTACTTTTTAAGAAAGCCTTTGGTTTATGCTAATATTTTGGCTATACATGCACCAAAATTGGTGGCACAAATTATTACTACGGATCTAAAGTCCGAAAAATTATTTTTGTGGTTTTTTCGTTAGGGTTTCTTTACCTACTCTTTTATCTGATTTTTAAAAATTAATTAAGTGTCCTTTGAAAGGCTTTAATTTCGTTAAATTATCTAACACTTTACTTTAATATCAAACATTTAAATGCGTTTTCACTGTATTCTGAAAATTTTGGAGCTAGTAATATTACTAATATAATAGCCCAGATCCTCCGGTAACGCTCTGGCGTCACCAACATCAAATTCGCTCTATAGCACTGCGAGACATTAAACAGCATTATTTCCTTGTTAGAGAACCTAAATTTCAGTGATTTTAAATTTAAAAGAGTAATTGTCGTTCTAATTTCAAATTTAATAGCTCTAAAATAGTGAAATAAAATTTTCTATCGATTGATATAAAATTTATCTCGCTATGATCAATAGTTCCCGAGAAATTTTAAATTATATTAATCCTATATTTCAAATTAATTTCCGTTTTTTAATAGAAAGTAATAAATTACGTCAGTGGTATATCATGCGCGTGATATAGTTTGGACGCCAAATTGAATCTGAATGTAATCGTAGCGATGTTGTTTTCCTGCCAAGAATTAAATTAGCCACCAGTGACGTGAATCTACCATTCGTTCTCAACCGCCGCCAGTTCCCGTTAATTCCAGCTTGCACGATGACTATCAACAAATCGCAGGGGCAAACTTTCGATCATGTTGGAATTTACCTCGATGAGCCTGCCTTTTCATATGTACAGCTCTATGTTGCACTTTCAAGGTCTAGGATTCCCAATCACGTTAAACTTTACACAAAGACATCTGAAGTACAAGGAAAATTATTAAACAACGAAAAATACTTCACACGGAATGTTGTTTACCAAGAGGTTTTTTGAATAAAGAAATATTTAAATAATATGTAAATAAAAAAATATTTCCTGTCATAAAACATATGTTTATTTTATTTGTTTTCAATCAATGTTAAACATTTTTCTCGCATATATATCGATTTAAACACGTCAGATTTGAAGGGAAATCTCTCGAATGAAGAGGCAATTTGCACCCGTCAAACCATGACGGGTGGTTTTCTAGTTTTATATATTTTTTAAATATAAAAATTCTAGGCATATTTAATGATTTTAGTCTTTGTTCATAAAAACCAAATTGTGAATTTGAAGATTGCACATGACATTCGCTTTTTTATATTTTATGTAAGTACAGCGATTATTTGTTTGAATGATCAAGCATGTTTATTCATTTGTCTTCGAATATTAATTTTTTTACACGAAAAGGAAGATTTCTTGTCCAGCTAAATGAATCATAATTTTTGTTTAACAGGCTTTCAATTCAGAATCAGCTTGAAAGCTCGTCGATCCATTTTTTAATTATTGCATTCTGCATTCTACTGACTCTAAATCATGTTATTCAGAGATTTAGACATTGGTTTATTATTGAAAATTAGCAAAATATATAGGATTTGGAAATTATAAAACGCATAATTTATATGTTTCAAATATGATTTGCAAAATTGATTCTCTGGCTTATCACTATTTTTCTTAAAAGGAAGGAAAATAATTTCAAAAGAAGCATAAAAGCAATCCAAGATTTTCAAAAAATTACAAAAGAAGGAAAGTGCCTCACTATTAATAAGAAGATAAAATACCTTCTTTAAAACTAGATAAATGCGTGCAATTAACTTAAAAGATACTTTGATATTAATTACTCACAGTGGTGCATTTTCGCACAGGCGCTCGCCTCGTGCCTCGAGATTATGAAGGGCTTCAAAATTTATTCGACATACATTGCAATGCTAAGTGGAGGTAACCTTACGATATTGGGTAGGGGGAGGGGCCTCAAAACAATTTTGCGTCTATGGTCTCATATTGTCAAAATTCGCCACTGATTACCCAGATTCCAAAATTCAATGGAAAAAAGTAAAATTGAGCAAAAAACACAAAAAAAAATCATACAGTAAGCTGGATCCTAAATACTAAAGATGAAAACCGCTATTTTAGATTTCTAATAATTTTTAAAAAGAAAATAGCTAACATTCAGAAATTTCACTCATAACTTATATAGCATCTCATTCAGTATCATTCATTTTTACATAATTCCAGAAAGCAATGTATTTTATGTCCTGTTCCTTTTTACTTTTAAAAGAAAAAGTTGCTTAATTACCTCTATGTGAGTACAAAAATGTATTCCTATATTGCACTAAAAGAAAATAAACGCTGAATATTTTTATTTAATAATATATTGATTTAATGGAAGGTGCACACAAAAGTGTAGAAAAGCTTAACTTAGTTTAGTTATATTTAAATTAAAATTAAAAAAAAAATTATTGTACTAGTGGCGTAAAAAAGCAACCTTGAAAGATAAAATCATTCATGATCTATTAATTGTTTTAAATTCTGGCTATAGGACTTCAAAATTTCTGAAACAGTAAATTTTGTGAAAATGTAAGAAAGAATTAAAAGCAGATTATTAAAATTCTTTCTGTTAACTAAATTGAGATGCGATTGTAATTGTTCATTAACAGAAGTAATGATTTATGAATAAATGGAAATAAAAAAATAATCAAGAAAAAATTACTTACTTATTTTATATTCATCGAGTTTTAGCTAAATTTGATAATTTTGATTTATAGAACGCTTAATGCCGACTTCGTTCACTGCGCATCGGTTACAATAATTGTTTTGATAGAAAATTTCTAATCTTATAAAGTGATAGCCACGTTTCACCAAATATATCTAGAACAAAAAAATTGAATGATTTTCATTAGTAAATGACAAAGGTAGTCAAATAATGAGAGTAAAAATGTCGAAAACAAGCTTTATGATGTCAGAAAGATATATAATGAGGTGTTTCCGTCATTACAGAGATTTGTTATCCGTTACATCATTCGGTTGTTTTCCTACCTAAAATTCTCATTTCCCATTGTTAGCCCAGATTTTTCCGGCAACAACTGTTTTTCCTCTTTCACACAGCATTTGTAGCTTCTACCTTAAGAAAGATTTTAGCTTCCTTGTTCCGCCATAAAATTACAAAATTATGCTAACTAGTCGATCTGTTAACAGTACCCCCCCCCCCCAAAAAAAAAAAAATATCTACACCACGGTCTTTAAAGGTAGACATTTTTTCGAATCCAAATGATTTACACAAGTCTCTGTTTTTATCAGTATTCACAAAATTACAATTAAATGTTTGCTTTTATCAGTATTCACAAAATTACAATTAAATGTCAAGCCAAAATGATTCAAATGTCTGAATGGTGCCAAATTCGCCATCGACTCGTTCTGTCTGTGTGTCGTCGATCAACAGAACAGACGGTTGAACAAAGAACACCCAAATGTGGCGCGTGTGTGGATGCTAAAATAAGCAAATCGAAGCAATTTTTTTCCGTGTTTTAATTATTTAAAAATTCAACCAAATTTTATCGTTCTAGACCGCTTTTAACTACCATCACTTCCGAAAGAATTATTGCACGGAAAAGATTTTTAGAATCATTTTAATGTGCAAACAATTATCTTTCTAATGATATTAGTTTAAGTACTGTACAATATATAGTATCACTTTTACAAATGTTTTAATTATTGTGATCTGCGACCAATGACACTCAGGATGACTATGTTTCATTCCTCCTGATTGGAGAAAAGGCAGTACAACTAGCGGGTTTTCGGGGAAGAGAAATTTCGTGGTTCGCAATTGTAAAAGTTATTTTTCCTCAATTTTTTTAAAAATTTTTCTGATGAGTTATGATGTTAAGCAAAATCTTGACTTTATATAAAATTTTAAGATGCTTTCGTGTATTTTAAACGCAGCTTTTTCTGAAATCTCATAAAATTTTAATTCAAAATATATGCTGCACCAATCTTTTAAGAAATTCAATTAGAATCCCACAAATTGAACAGATAAAAAAAACGAACATTAAATTTTTTAAAAAATTGCCCAGATAAATTTGCTGATTGAAAATAAATTTCTTTGAAATACTCTCTCATTTGGCTCGAGATAAAAGAATAATTGCATTTTTTAATTTTTAATAATACCATTTGTTATTTTAATGTCAAATTTACTTGAAATTAAAATAGATTTCAAATTGTTTCAAATTAAATTGTTCAAAAACTTCGAGTGGAAATTACCGTTGTTAATACCTTGTTAAGACATTGACAATATTTTCATCCAAGAAATTCCTACGACTCCTGCTGGCTCTCTTTAACAAATGCATGGCAACAGGTAAATACCAAGACCTATTTAAAATCGTGAATATCATTCTCTTTTAAAACCAGGAAAGGCCATCAAAGAAACTTCATCATACAGACCTATAAACCTTCTACCTACTGTAGCCAAAGTTCTTCAAAATCTTATGACACAGCGCCTGGTGAATCACCTGAAAAGCAACAACAAGCTAAGCACACTATAATACGGCTTTCGTGAAGGAAAGTTCGTAGACAGTGTTCTCCAAAAAAATACTTGCAAAACCCGATAAAGGCTGGCAAGAAAAGAACCTCATACTAATCGTATCAATAGATATAAAGGTGACATTTGATAACATTCAATACAACACCATCCAGAAATATCTCATCGATAGCTACTCCAGAAATATATAACATATGTTTGACAACCTCTTATATTGAAGAAAAATATTTATGCATACAAATCAAGGCTTTGCAATCAAGGAACAAAAGCAGGGCTGTCCATAGGGCTCCTGTAGTGTTCCAGTCCTTTGGAATCTGGTTGCT
Source organism: Araneus ventricosus (assembly GCA_013235015.1). Classification (NCBI taxonomy): domain Eukaryota; kingdom Metazoa; phylum Arthropoda; class Arachnida; order Araneae; family Araneidae; genus Araneus; species Araneus ventricosus. The sequence goes on from BGPR01002148.1 coordinate 46,774, forward strand.
AATGTTATCCTCCAACAGAAGTGGTCATCTATCACCTCCATACAAGCCTACGCTGATGACTTTATATAGTTATACAGGCAAAAACCAAAGCCCCGCTAGAGAGAGAGAGAAGCCCTTTCTGCAATTTCCAAATTCATCGATTGGACCACGAACAAAAATTAACCGTCTCAGCAGAGAAAACCCAATATCTTCTGTTCAATAGACTAGTATAAACCACAAGAATTTACTGCAACAAAACAAGTATAAAAAGAGTGATGACCATAAAATACCTGGGCTTAAACATTGACGAGAAGCTCAATTAGTACGCCCATCTTTATCATCAATTCAACAAGGCAGTCAAATATCTTCAAAACGTTCTAATAAATAAATCTTCAAAAACGTTCGGCAAAGTCCTGGAATATCTCCACCAAATATAGAAAAAAATCTTTACAAGACCATGATTGAAAGAATTTTGGCACAGGGTTCTGATGCTTGGGGTTTGAATCGTACATCTCCGAATGGTCCGGAAACTCTCATCTATCCAAAGCGTCTTCCTCCTTGTCATCTCAGATTATAGGAGAACTACACCAAGAACAGCCCTCCGGTTATGATGACCATATTTCCACTCCATCTCCAACTTCAGTCTGAAAGTAGAGGTACTACCTACAGCAGATCAAGAACCTCAGTACCTCCAGACATCGTACCCTTCAACGAGATAAAATCGAAGGAAATGCAATTGGAAGGACATCTCACACTTCCAAACACCCACAGCCAAATCAAATTTCTCTACAAGTCTATACAGACGGCTTCCAAACAGAGGAAAGAATGTTTGGGGCTTCTGTCTGTGCTTTTGAGGGCCAGAACTTATAGATGGTCTGCCAACATAAATTACTTAAATACGATAAAATCTAGTTCAATGCTTCAGTTAACAATAAAGTGTTTATTTTTCTTTCTGTTACATTCTATATTCTTTTAAATGGCTAAAGGAACTTGCTTTCTTGATGTGCTAAACAAAAGGTGAAATACAATAAAAGTTTTAAAAAATTTAGTTTTTTTAAATTTTTGCTAATTATAATATATATTGAATTTTATGAAAGTTGAATATCCTGAATACTCATGCATACTTATAAGTTAAATACATAATTTAAATTTCATTTCAATGGCAACTAACTATTCAAAGATTCAAGTTTGATAAATTTCAATTTGTGCATTGTCCCTCATCATTAAGCCTCTCTTGGATTGTATCGAAATTCACCAAGTTGCAATGCAGATATCTTTCTAAATATTAATGATATTAGACTGGAATTTTTACATAAGTTGCCCTACATATCTGACTTTGAAGATATGAAAGAAAAATTACGCTATGTTTCGCACATGCTCAGTAAAATATTATTTACTTCAACTACTCATATTTTCTCTAATATGCAAAATATTTTTCCAAATATTCACACAATACTTCTATAACATATTATCATTTTTTATGTGAGTTTTGTATAATATAACAGGAAACTCTGCATGTTATAAGCAAAAACCAGGCGAGAAAATTTGGGATTTTTTAAGAAAACCTTTATATCTTCTCGAATATTTCTACTGCGTTAACGAAAATGTAAATATTATGCACATCGAACATAACCATTGATGGAAGTTTTAACTCATTATCAGCTTTCTGTGAAGAGGGGTGGGGCAAAATAATTTTCGTCTTCATCAATTTGTATTTTCTTAAGGATTTTTTTAATGGGGCAAAATAAATTATTCATTTCTTTCAAAAATCTCCGTAGAAAACAGTACGAAATAGTTTTCTACTGTCACCTTGCTGGGATTTGGGCAAGTATTTATCAAGGATGTGATGGGTATATTTTGAAGATAACACCTTTCAAGATGTTTCTAATCTTGCGATAGTTCTTTAAAGTAATTTCAAAGCTAGAATATATAGCTAAGTCTTTTAGTATTATTATAAGAAATTGTTTGCCATGTAAGTCATTTCCGCCCTTGTTATTATTAGATCTTAAAAATTAAGGTATAAATTTGATGAAATTGATTTTTGTAGGCTTTTAATTATTTAATTTGGAATGAACACTTTTTTTACACTAACATTAGAATGAATACTTATTAACTACACTAGGGATATTTCAATCTCTTGCTTGATCCCTCATTGCCTCAGAAATAATAAAATTTTCGTTAGATCTTCTTCATATGAATTCAATCACATTTTCCGTCTCTGTCCGATAGTCTGTACCTTTTACTGGTAGACATACTGTAAAAAAAACCTAATTATACAGAGCAATGACTTATAAACAAATTTAGTTTTGATTTATTGATATGATTTAACTAATTGCTAATGAAATTTATTAAATTCAATTGGTTCCCTTAATTAATTTTTCAAATAATGTAACATAAACACGTTATCGGAATCTGTATCCGCAAACCTAATACTAGATACCACGTGGGGTCCCGATCTAGAGTTTAAGAGATTTTGAGTTGAATAAATTATATATGCGATTTTATATTATATATATATATTTTTAGAGGCTGAGCTTTATTTTAAAGTACGAAACGTTTCAAGGAAATCATGGAAGTTAGGTTTTTATCAAATATTAATCACCACATGCTTATTTAATGTGTTTTGTATTACTGTTTTGCTTGAAATACTTTAGATATATTATAAGGAATATGGACTTTTGCAAAATTTCGTAGTTTCAGTGTCATACGTTTGTTTTAACTCTTTTGTTCAATTATTCAATTTTTTATGCGCTTAAAATTTAAAGAAATAAAATTATCAGTGATGTTTTTAGTGACTTTAAACTACTTTATAACTTCATCGATGTTCTAAAAATGAGTGAGTATGGCAAATAAAGAGTTAATCCATTTTTAAAAAGTGGAGTTGAATTGTAGAATGAATTGCTTCAATAAAAGTGAACAGGTGGTAAATTATATACATATGCTATATGTAAACGCCATTCTTTAAATTTTAGATTTCCACTGTTTCAATAATACTCAAGACGCATCAGGAAAAGGCATATATGGAAATCACGAACCCTATTCGTTCGTTGACTCCGTGGAGGAAGTCGTATCTTTTCTACTTCTGAGCAAACTTAGTTGACAACCTACATTAATGACTAGGCGTTGTATATAGGTTTACTTCCTTTTCCTTGCGTGGATCGGTGCTACTTTATCCAGTCATAGCTCGATTTTCATTCGTTTAGTGTCTTTGTAGTGAAATTTTAAGCATGTGGGATGATCATTAACAAATATGCCCTGATTTCATTAAACTCCACTCAAACAATTATAAAATAATCAAAAATGTTATTCTTTAAATTATTTTAATCTTGCATTTTTTTAAAAAAATATCATTCAGTTAAACTAATTTGCATATGATAAATACAACATGCTACCTAATAACAAGAATAAAATAACAAGTATTAGGATAACAGAAAGGTACCCCGTCAAAACAGCCCCGAGAAAATAGACCAAGACAAAATAGCTTTGGCAAAATAAACCAAATTCAAATTCCGAGTGACATTAAAAAAACATTATTTTGTCGGGATATTTTGTTGGGGCTCTTATGGCTTCGGCTATTTTGACGAGTCACGTGACAGAAATTATTCACAGTGACGATTGTGCACTATCTAAAATCCGCGATTGAAGAACCGAAATTGAAGACTTATTATCATTCCCAAATTTTGTTCTAGAATAAGTATAACATTTAAAGATTCCATTGAAATTTTAATTACACGGGTGATAATACTGCAGAATGGAGAAAATTTTAATTCATCGTTAGCTTAATTTTTGTTTAAACTAAGAAATATATTACTTCCTTTTATTTGACGTAAATGCATATAAATTTTGGTGTCCCAAAGTCCAATTTGTTAAAGAGGTATAATATTTTGAATGGCTGGACTTCCCATATTTCTCTATGTTCTATGAGCCATTCTCTTTCTTTTAGTAGTTCTTTATATCTAGCACCTGTTAAAATGGATGTAATCGTCAAGTTGCGATCTAACACTTGAATGGTTAAATGAAAAACTGTTGTCTTCTAATAATACTCAAGCTTTTATTGTTAACCAAGAAAAATATCAGTAGTGCAATTCCTAGAGCTTAATTCCTTTGAAAAAGCTAGCGAGATTTAATAATTATTTTGAAAAATGTCAAGAAATCAAAAATGTAAATTACTTCGTGAAATCATGTGAAATATAATTTAAATTTTTAATAAATTTATTAAAATAATCTAATTTTAATAAATTTATTATAATCTTCTGTAATGAAATTGTTTCCTAATGATCATGTATGCATGTATGTTTTCGAATGTGTATCACCACTAATATTCTCAATTATTTAGTGATTTGTCTCATTTCTCCTCCAAGGTTATTTTTCAGAATTTTGAAACGTAATTCAATTGTCTGTGCAGAGAATTGAAATAATGACCATTTAGTGCTCTATTTAAATTTTCATTCTTTAAAATAAAAATAATAATAAAAAAAAGATTAAATTTTTTATACATTTAATACAATTTTTATGGCATATTTCTGATGCGTAGCGATAAGTTCAATGCATTTAACCCTTTCTCTACGGCGGTTCGCTCCGCTGTAGCACTGCCACTGAACCGTACCCCGCGTCAAAAGTATATACAATGCGAGTAGACATTCTTTGGCTTTTGGGTTCACGTTTTACACCTGAACAACGCCACCTTGGCATGCTCCTGGAAGAAAAGGGAATTTTCTTTAAAACAATAGGATCAAAATTTCTACACGAACAATAATTATTATAACAAAGTTTAATATTATTGTGATTAAAGTTCGAATGAATGCCGCCGGTTACAGCTGGCGTTCGTCTCGTCGAGTCACATCGTGCGTGCTGGTAATAGCCGGCGTTCCTGTCCGCGGGTCGCTTTGTGGCTGCCGGTTATAGCCGGCGTTAGGGGCGAAAGGGTTAACTTTGGGTTGAAAGTATTGACTATTTAAATTGATAATTAGCTTGCGTTTTGATCTCTTTGCATCGGTCTTTTTTTTGTTCTCCTCAATCAAGTAATTAGCCGTGGTTTTAATGTAAAATAACATACACCTATAATAATTTTCGATGAATTACTCGTTCATGTAAGCAAGAATTAAGAAAAAAATGAGCTTTTATGAATAAGCTTTCTATTTACTGATAGAAAAAAATCGCAGTTTATAAAGGTTTAGCCATTTTATTTCGAATGCGAATTATTTACAAGTCTGTGCTTTTATCGATATTTACAAGATTAGAATTAAACGTCCGCTTTTATTAATATTAACAAAATCATAACTAAATGCCTTTTTTAAATCAATATTAACAAAATGTCATTTGTTGTCACATATGTCACAAAAAAATCGATGGGATTCTGTCTGCGAAACAGCCGCTGGGATTGAGGGGCGTAAACTTATTTACTCAACTGTGACTAAAGCAGCTCTATGTGACTAAAGTAGCTCTATGTGACTAAAGTAGCTCTATGTGACTCTGAGATTATGTGACTGGAGTAGCTCTCTCAATTTATGTGACTGATTCGTGATTTAGGTTGGATTTTTTTTCCCGCCAAAAAAATTCTTGTTTTCAAATGTAATATATTTATTCATGTCATTAATATTGGATACAATTTCTGTAAGTAACAAAGCTAGGTTGGTCACTACCTGCGTGCGCGAGCATCGGTCCCTGTGACGATATCAAAATTCTTCTTGATTTTCACCAACTTTGAAACTCGACTGTGACTAAACTGTAATTTCAAATTCTAAAATTCTTTTTGAAATCTTCACTTCCTACCTTCCTCTGTTAAATTAATCTAAAAACAACTCTACATGTTATTTGGTTGCTGAGCTATAAGCGTTTAACTTTACCATGAAAAGCGTCAAAATTTTTTCGTTTCCCGACATCCCATTAGGCCACTATGGACGGACGTAAGTTTACATCAAAAATTAAATGTCATTTGCTATCATCGACATTTTTGGAGATATTGTGAATGGAGTTCCGCTTGGCTACACTCGTTCAAAAAAGCTGAACATGACATGAAACGGTACCACTAAAATGGATACCATTTTGAAATGGAACCAAATAAAAATTCTGACACATACGTCGTGTTTAATGAATTCAAAGAACTTTCAAGCCTAATTTGAAGAAAATTGAGCGACACATTTGGCCGTGACTGCGTAACAAACAAATTTAGAAAGAAACAAGCAAAATGCCGAGTTAAAACAGGATCTCGTTTCACTCGGTCAATAATTCTTTTGTAATGATGTAAATTTCTGAAACAGAACGAAATTGCTTGAACTTAAGTTTGTAAAATTTGAACTTAAATAATATTTGTACTTTCGATTGGAAAAAAAGATCTCTAAAGTCATTTCCACAAAATGCACAATTATCAAAAGGATTACTATTCTGATTGATTACATCTGTGAGGAATTTTTCAGATTCTCTAAGAATATTTCAGATTTTCAGTCTTCAAAATAACGAAATTTTTGAAATATTCACAATTTTTTAACCCTTTTCGTACCGAACGACGATATATTGCTGCGTATACGATGGTGTCTTACTATTCGCATCGCGAGAGAACTCTATCTCAAATTAAATTTATAAAACTTTATAAATGGTTTTATTAATATAGTCGATTTGTTAATAATATTCGATTAATATATATTAATATAAATAATATTCGAATAATATTATAAGTTAATATTAGATTTTTCTGTTTTTCATAATGTTTTATATTTATGTTATTCGTGTGAATTTCAAGAAATATTGAAATACGATTGGCATAATTTATTCTTCATTTATTTCGTAATATGCTCCTTTTTGAATTTTGTAAACATCATTCTTATTTTGTTGCTTTCTCGTATACGAAGTATACAAAAAGAAAGTATTGTAGTCGTCAAAAAATTCGAGATTTTAATGAATCTTCACGTTTTAGACCTTCCTGAGTCCGAAAAACACAATTTTAGAATTTTATGTGTCTGTCTGTGAACACGATAACTCGAAAACTATTAGAGATACAGGGATGAAATCTGGTATGTGACCTTCACACAGAATTCGTAAGTTTGTATCAAACTGTCTGTCTACAGGAAAGTCTGTATGTCTGTCCGCATTCTTGTGAACACTATAACTGAAAAACTTGAATAGCTAGCTGGATAACATTTGATACACAGTTTTATCGTCAGGAATGTAAGTCCGTATCAAAGTTTGGGCTAAATCCGTCAAAGGGTTGACTGTCTGTCTGTCTACATAATATCATACTTCTGAAGACGATATCTTCTAAAGGAAATGACTTAGATAAATGAAATTTCGTATGTATTCTTGAAACCCTAATTGTAGATTTGTCTCCAATTTTTGTTTAAATCGGTTAAAAAAGGGCGTTGAAATTGCACAATTTTTTCCCCCATTCTACACAGCAAAAAAAAAGGCTCGAACACTGGAGCATTTTCCCCACCTTAGGGAATAACGCACGCGTCCTGGCGCACTGTGTATTTTTTCCCCCACGCATGTTAGTCGTATGAGCGAAAGTTTCGGGGAGGCCATTCCCCCGCTGTTTTTTTTTTTTTAGCTTTTTCCCAAATCTTAGGCAAATTCATCAAACTGGTCCGGCATTCTTCGCATAGGTACGATAATTTCGGTCGGCACTAAAAGGGTTAAATCTTACATGATGGCAGAAATTTTAGTAATAAATATGAAGCTAGGTATAAAAACATGGCGACTGAGTAGGATTCGAAACCAAAACAAATTAACTCAATGTTATTGCCTTCTCATAAATTATCTTTCAGAAAATCCGTTTCATTTTCAATGTGTTTATTTTTAGGTCCTGTTTTTTTAAAATCTCTGTTTGACTAAAGGTGTAAAAAAAATAAGAAAACTTTTCGGTCAACCTTTTAAACATTTCCTCTTCCAAACCTGCCAAACCACTAAATGTTGACAGTAAAAAAAAGAGTCCCACAGCTATCTGTTCCGTTTCGTTTTATGAATCGGAGACTGGAAGATTTTCAGGGTCAAGCATATGTACGGAGCCTTATGTATGTAAAGTAGGTTAGCTCTTTATTGTCTTTCGCTCTTGTCTTGTTAGCTGAGTTCCGTAATCATTACAAGGTACATAAAGGAGTTTTTTCAATTCAAGAGTTGTGTGGACCACCTACGCATTTTCCGCTTGTGGTTGCGATTTGAATTTCTTGTCATGTGCATTACTTTCTTACACTATTTTTTTATTCTACACCATTTCATAAATAAATTAAATTTTATTTACGATATAAAAACTTTAGAAAATTTCAGTTATATTTTTAAAGAAAAGAAACGTGAAACATTCCGAAGGATAGTTTGTAGAAATATGAAAGTCCTTGGTATATTAAAAAGATTTAAGAGTGCATAAAAATGCATTTATTTCTATCGCCTCGATTTTTTGCAATATGAGACATGACCCATTTTAAAGATTAGAACTAAAAGGTGTATAACATTTTTAATGTTTGTCAGCAAACATAAATTTCAATATTCTCCAATGCCAAAAAAAGTATGTCAGATAATTTAATTGGTACTTGTTTTTTCCATTTTTCACTTCTTGCTCTTAAACACTACTTTGAAAATATACAAAATATTTCTGCAATCTATCAGAAGTAATAATCAAAGCTATTACTTAATATTCTCACCCTAAGCAAACTTTCATTGACTGATTGTAATTTTTTAAAGATATTTTTTTTCTTCGTTTTCTTTCACATGATATTGATTCTCGGATTTCGTTTATTTTATTTAATAACATGCCATTTAAGTTATAAATGTCATATAAATCAAAATATTTCTTCACAAAAATCAATACACAGTTTTATGAAAGAAATATTTTATAGGTTCTTTATTTATAAAATTTTTGTCAAATTCTGTACTGGCTTATCTCATGCCAAAAATATAAAATCTCATTAATATTATTTATGTTACTCATTGGGGGAAATGGAATCATGATTATTTTTCAAAATATTCGATGTTAGCAAATTGGAATTTAAAGACAATCCTTAAAATTGTTGGTTGTTTCTGAAATATTGTAAAAAGTACATTTATAGCAGATTTGGGATTTTATGTACTCATTTTTATTGCCTTTCTACTGTGTAAAGTTAGTTTTTTATTCAAAATAAAAATTAGACTGAGCGATTAGAGAAACTATTAAAAACTATTTAGAGAAAACGTTATATATTTGTGACAGCGCGATGTCACACTTAACCCTATAAAGGGCCATTTTTTTCTAGAAATGGTATATTAAAATATTTTTGGGATTGGGAATGATTCAAGAAAAGAAATTCACAAGCTTATTAAATACAATTAATTGATTTGTTTATTTATTTGGTTAATAAATAAATAATTAACAAATAAAGAAACTCCAATATGGTTGAACATAAAAAAGTGAGACACAGAGGTTTCTGTTCCGTCGAAAAATTTAGCGAAGACTTAGGACAAACTTTTTCTATTTTAGGTCTTCGCACATTACTATCTCAAAATAACAGTAGTAGTATGGTGAGGTGTTTTTGGCACAATATCCAAAAAAAAAAAAAAGAAAGAAACTCACCATATGCAACATGTCCGCAGTGTAGGACATTCTGCGCCAAACGCAAGGTAAATCAAAGAACAACCAGAAATAGCGATGATAATTGATTTGATTGTTAGAAACCACATTATGCTTATTAATATTTTTTGTACTTTCTGAATACTAAGAGATAGCATCTCTAATCAGAGGTGGTTCAGTAGCTTACAATGGCCAACTGATCAATTTGGTGACAATTATAGTTCCTAGGTCCTTAGAAGGGGTTAAATAGCATTTTACAAGAAATAGGCATTCATCCCCTTTTGAATGCCTACATGTCACAACTTTTCAATGTGCCGCAGTTGTAAAGGTGGTAGGACTTTATGGTCATAATGATCCGTTTTTGTGTTTTTTTAGCTGGAATGTGACAGGTCTGTACAGTATGAATATTTACAGCATTCAGACAGTTAGTCCCGCTGTTTGTAACTTTCAAATCAGTTTATTAAGTAGAACTGAACATATTAATTGGCCTATTTAAGTCTAAAGAAAAATATGCAAAGGTCAAAAATGTTTCTTTCTTTTTCTGTATCTTTTAGATACAATCTTTTTTTTTTCTTCTGTCTTTTAGTTAGGTTTAGAAGTAAAGTCATTGTTTCGACTAAAATATATATATATATATATAAAAGGACAGATTTATTTCTTTAGATACTCGTACAAAATATTGAGGTAACAATGTTAACAAAAAGAAAACTGTATTGAATTAAATTAAAAGTCAAAAATTACAAAACAATCGGAGGAGTAAACTCCTCGCCCGAAACATTCACAGAATGTCCTTCTAAACACAAGTACAAAAAATACAAAAACAACCGTATTACAAGCTACACTGACTAACAATAATTTCTTAGCAAAACAAAAAGAAAACACAATCGAAGTCATAAAACTGAAGCAAATGCGTCATAAGAAAACCAATAACTTTTACAACTCAGTCCATTGAAAAAATTCACTTCAAGATAACTTTTTGTGGAGTTTGAACTGAAGGGGATTAATTTCAACAGGAAAAGTTCAATATTAGATAAGCTGCTATCATACACTTGTCCAACAGTTTTAATAGTATTAAAATCTCTTATCTGTGTTGGTATCCCGTTAATCCGAACCTCTTTAATCCGAAAACCCAGGCAATCGTAATTAGAATTTGGTGCGTTGTGTATCAAAAACAAAAGAATTATAATGTTTTAAAATGAAAGCGCATGTATTTTCATCTAAGTTGTTTAAATAAAAATGCTTAATCTATTATTACAGCTCATGTTCCTCAAGCTTCCCACCCCATTATATTAACCCCTCCCCAACCTCGTCGGTTTGGCATCTTGGCAGAGATCTTCATTTTTTCAATCAACATTCCAAAGTGCAACATAGCTCCCGGATAGGTTTGTATTGTGAGAAGTGTTTCAACAAATCAGAATGTCTATAACTACACCTTCATCAAGACTCTACAATTTTATAGGGATTAATTTTAACTTTGATCAGTCCTCTTTTATCAGAGGATCTGATACTCTGAGCGGTAAATTAATGTCCCTTTTTCTTAGACATATATAAGTAAAAGTTGCAATTTATATGAAAATTTCATTGAGCAAAAGCAATAATCGAGATATCAAGCGATTAATTCCAAAATCTGCTTCCTGTTCCCAAATACAAAATTTTTATAACTTATTAATCCAATACCTTGCTTTTCAAAATGTGCCACAGATTTGCGAAAGTGTAACTACAAGTATGAAACCATATGTTGCAGAAATGAAATATGTGTAAGCACACACATTTCAAGATTTTTAGCCAAAAAGCTAACAAATGTGCTCTCTTGTCCGTCTCTGACTAATAAAACCTGTGGAACTTGAATATGTGTCTCTCATACTTTACACTTTGGAATTCAATTACGAATAACCGGAAATCAAGTAATCTGTACAATCTGAGTCCCACTTAATTCGAATTAACGAGACAATTGTTATTCTCATTCAACATAAGCACAGTCAATAGTCTTCAGATTATGTTGGTATTCATCGTAAAAAATAAAAATAAACATAAAAGTGCACCGATTGGAAAGGTTATGGAAGTGTATCCATATCACGAAATCACATTAGTTGCATTTAACTTTGGATTGTCCGTTAGTAATGGCATCTCCGTTTGTGTAACCGTTCTGGTGACCGTTCTCAGTTTTCGCTGCTCCGTTAGATTTTTCGCATACATCTGCTTGCTTCTTCTGTGGTGTGAATGAAGTTCTGTAGAAATTGTAGAACATGACGAAGAATAAAGCAGCGACCACGATGTTGATGTACACGCTGGTTTTGGCTGCAGAACATCCTGCCAGCGGCATTACAACGGAGACGAAGAAGATGATCAATACGAATTGGACCTGTGAAACATATTGAGTCATAAGTTTAAAGTGGTGAGTAATTTTAAGAAACTTGTGAAGCATAATAAAAATACAGGTTGCTCACTGAGTCCTTTACATCTCCTTAACTTCATAACGTCGGCAGCTATAGTCATGGAAGCTGTGTCTAAGTACAGTTTTCAAAATAGGAAGTCTAATTCCGCAACTTGCCACAGGTGCAGGAAGAGATCTTGTCGCGCAGAGCTTAGCTATTTTACTATACTTAGACGAAACTTTCAAAACTATAAATGCTGTCGTTATGAAGTTGGGGTGGGGAGAGTGTAAAAGACTTTAGTTGGTACCCTATATACGTATTCTACTTTACTACATCAGAATCTTGCTTAACTGACAGCAAGGAAGCAATACTATAAAAAGAAGAATTTGCGGGAAAAAAATTAAATGAATAATAATAGTTTCAAAATAAAAATAATGGTTCTTATAGAGGTCACATCATATATTACATCAGAATCTTTCTTAGGGGAATGCAAGGAAGATTATAAATAGCAGATTTTTTTTTAAAGAGGGCAAAAATATGTCAAATTAACAACAATATCTTCGCAAGAATGAAGCTGGATGAAGGTTGGATATTTTTAATAAAATATGTTAAGAATTATTCTCCCAATATTTGTTAAGAATGCTTAAGGGTAAAATGATTAAAAACTTTCGGAAAAGGCCATTATTACGGCATGCAATTCTTTAATTTATGTATTATTTTTATTAATGAGCAGAAAGAAAAATAACGATTATCATGTGTTTTTTTTATTTCATATAAGTATAAAAGAATAAATCTGGAAATGTTTCCCTGATTATTATCTCTCTTATATAAAATATAGCTATTCTTAGCGTTAAGCATTACGCTAGATTATAGAGAAATTCAATGCATCCTTTGATATGGACCATAAGGTATAAAAATAGGTAATCAATAATTGTTCATCGCTTGCATTTATCTGTAGGATTGAGACTTTGATAAACCATTTTAATTTTTAAAAGAATAGAGTAAATCTGAACGATAATAAAAAAATATGAAGTTGCTCTAAAGAGCAATGCGTGTACCCAATAAAATTTATATCATTTTTCATACTTTGCTATTTCCTTTCTGAAACTGGATTCATACATTCTCAAAACAAAAATTAAAACTTATTAATAAATTAAATTAAAAATTAGTATTACATTTATTATTAAATTTTAAAATTTAATTAATTTTTATCAAAATAATTAAATTAATTAATTTAATAAAAAGTAATTAAATCAATTAATTTAACAAAAATTAATTTTATAAAATTAATTAAATTACTTAATCTGATTAATATAATAAAAATAATTTATTTAATTACTTAATTTGATTCATCTAATAAAAATTAAAAATCCAGTTACAAATATGATACTGAACATTAAACCAGCTTTATGCATTGGTGATGACATTCAAGAAATATGAGTATATACAAAATAAGATAATACATGCCCACTGTGGCAAACGCTGCTTACGTTTGTTATTCAAAGGCGTATTCAAATTATATGTTACGCTTGAAAGCGTCTGTTTACGGTTTTATTTGACTTTCATTTCTGCTAAACTGTTGTAGAACCAAAGTCAAACAGAAAACTATCGGTTTCTTTTAAAATCAGATAAAAACTGAATAGTAAAATTTTTTATGTCAGTTTTCTATAAAATAATTGATTTAGTGGAATGAAATTGATAAGCTTATCACCAGCGATATGGATAATTTAGATATAAAGAAAGCTTTTGATGCTTAAAATAGTGTAAAAGTAATATGAAATAGGATAAATATAATACAAAAATCCAGTAAGAAATAAATTACTATAGATAGGAGAGATTTATTGAAACAGTTTCCAGTTTATCATACTCACTACCATTGAAACTTTAACTTAAAGCTTTTATTTTAAATGAAACAATGCAACATTGCCACTGATTTGTTGACCTTAAGTGTGGAAGGGTGTGTTTTATATAATAAAAGAAAGAAAGCTTACCATTTGAGCGATTGTAAGGTATCTCTTCCACCAGAGGTACTTTCTAACATTTGGACCCATAGCAGCTAAGCCATAATAACTGTACATGACGATGTGAATAATTGAATTGATAATGATGGGGAATGCTTGGAAACCGCCTGCAAAGAAAACATTTTCAGTGGAAAAATCGAGGCATTTAAATATAGATACAGTATACAAAAATAACGAACAATGCTAAGAAAGATTCATTCATAAATATAAAGTCAAACAAATAATTTTGTTTAGAATCGAGAACACGGTACGTACTGATGACTTTTTCGACAACCGTTATGATGGTCGCCATCATAACGGTCCTAAATCTAACACCAGATTCAACGAATAAAAAAAGTTTGGTGAATCTTTGTCGAGGATAACGAGTTCTCGATGCTAAAAAAATTAATATTTTTCTTCATAACTTCTGAAAAATACCACTGATATACTTTCACATTTATGAGGACTCGTTTTAGCTAAGCGAAAATAAATTTCAGACGACAGACAATTTTTAAAGAGGAAATATAAATTTAAATTTCTATAATTAAAAAAATACTACTTCATCGTGAGTGTGTGCGAATCATAAGTTTTAATAAATTAGTAAATATACAATCCAATTGCGGAGAGTCGGGAGGCCTACTTTTTTAGGGAGAAATTAAATTTTTATTTCACTTTAGCTGCCTAAAACTAAAAATTATAAAAAAGCAACAGTGCTCGAAAAACTAGCAAATTTTTGAACTAAATTTTTAAATTTTGCTCTCTACTCCCTATACATCCGGGTCTTTTAGATGTCTATAAATTTTTCTCCCTCACATTTTCTACCCAATCACCGCGACTGATGCAATCAATATTCTTATTTGTGATTAGTAAAAATGCAGAAGCTCTAGATGAATTTTGTATCTGTTCAAAACTCCATTTCATAATTCTCATCGAAACTTCATTTGTAAGTGGAAATACGAAGTAGAGATTTTCGTCTTCATTTGCTTTTTGAAAGAATTAAAAAAATCCTTCAATTCTTTTAAATGGCAATGGTTTTTATTAATGTAATATTTATCTTTTAGAGAAGTTTCATCGAAAAGAAGTAGAATTAATCAATTAGATCGAGTTCATATTCAGAATCCTTTTTTTCCCTTTTTATCCTATGAATTAATGGTGTTCCGAAAATTAATATTAAGTGACGAAAGTCAATATATTCATAGAAAATGGTTGAAAATTCCATAAAACATGCTTATGCAATAGAAAAATTAATACAAATCCATTACAGAAAAGAATTCCTGTGGTAATATGTTAGAATCTCTGCAGTTGGGTGTCACATTGAAAAAGTCCATCTGCTGGATTCTTTTTCCGTTTTCTTTTTACATATTTCGACCTTGTTCACTTTTTCATTTTTCATTATGTTTGGTAGTTTATTGAACTTATGTAATATACATTTAAATTTTATAAAACTAAGTAAAACAATAAAAATATGTTTTCATATAGTAATAATAATTCATTTTCTTGAATGGACTGTTAATTTGTAGATTTAAATTAGTATTATAACGGTAAAATAATTCAAAAATGATTTTAATGACCAGTCGCATACTTCTTTCTGTCCTGAAGAAAATCCATCCGCACAGTGGAAGAAGAGCATGGTGAATGACATGAAGATTTGTGATTAATTTATCTTTTTTCCTCAAAACGAAAAAGATCTGAAAAAAAGAGTCATCAAATTATATTAGTTTTAGAATTAGAGTATGCATATCTATATTGAAATGAAATGTTAAATGTGCGAGTGTGTTTCAAAAAGTAAGGTAACAAGAGCTCTGACGGGTGCACAAATTCTCCGCGTAGGAAGCTGAGGTGATCATAGCGTTCAAACGCAGTCGGTAGATGTAGTTAGTTGTGCGTTGGTGCTTCGAAGTCTGAGTTAGAAGATAGAGACGTTGATGGAAATGTGGTCGGCGATTGAAATAAGAAGTCTGGTAATGTTTCTTGCGTCTAAATGACCGGGACTTGAGAGTTGTGCTGTTTATGCACAACAACGCTCTACCACATAGGACTCAGTTGCGCGTGATTTGGAACAGCGTTTCTGATGGGTGTTATTGGAACTCTCTCCCTACTGCCCGTATTTCGCACCAAGCGATTTTCATCTCTTCAGAGCGTTGAAGACGCACATGAAAAGTCGGTATTTCAGATACTGAAGTTCACCGAGCCATGGCTGCACGTCCTTGAATCTGATCTCTTCTATGTTGGTTTCGATATGTTAGCGTACCGAAGGATTGTTGTATTCAACAACAATTGTGACGATGTGGAGAAGCAATATGTACCAGTGCCTTACTGCGTTGCTATCTCTTTGAATTCGTGTATTAAGGTTTTTCTCTCAGAGGGCTTGTTATCTTACTTTTTGAACCGCCCTCGTGGTATTAAATATTTAAAGGAATCTTTGTAGATTAAGAAAAATTAGCAAGTAATGACATAATTTCACTAAATTATAAAAAAAAGTTTAATTCTTAATTATAACTGATTAATATTAAATAAAAAATAATGAAAGAATTATATATTTATTTGCAAGCAATTGATATCAATATCTTACCGTATCAAGAAACTCGATGTATTTTAACATATAGATTACCCAACCGCATGATGCCATCTGAAAAAAAATTATTTAAATTTAAAAATATGCTTTAGAAGTTTCGTTTTTAACTAACAGGAAAGGATTGGTTTCAGAAATCTGAAATGGATGGAATGTACTAAATCGAAATATTTACTAAAATAAAACTAAACCGTACAAACTAGTTTTTGTAATCCATATTTTCTGTAATTAAAAATATATACCAAAAAGATTTGTGTAATAAAAATAGTATCATTTAAGGATTCAAAACCAAAAAGGAACATAATTTTATATTCAACGTTTTAACAAAAATTGGATTATTTTATTTTTTGAAGCTGATAAGACAATGTGTCATTTATTTAGCTTTTTATTCATATTAGAATAGTTGATCTATTAGTTGAAGTGTTATTATCAAGTAGTCTGAAAAGAATGTTAAATCTTTTTTTGACTACTTGATAATAACACTTTTGGCTCGATATTTCATCTAATAAATTAGGAAATCACATGAAATGTGGAAGAAACCAAACAAGATAATTTTTACAAAAAAAGAAAAAAAATGTTTATTGATCTTCGCGATTTAAGTGTGTTATTTCCACTATTTTAATTTTAAACCAGGAAGATATTTAGCTTAAACTGATAAATTTGTTATTTGAAGCTTAAACTAAACATTCATAAGTACAGAAACCAGTTTTCTATTTAGCAAAAAGAATTCTTCAATGTCTAAGTCCTTAATCGATGGAAAAAAAATTAATTTTATTGTGTGTTTCCCTTTTCTGCTAATGTTTGTAAAGAAACTAATACGGCTATCAACTTAATTAATTAAAATAAATATTAAATGCCTTAAACACTATTTTGAAGTCTACTAATTCAGCTTTCTTCCTTTAACGTTATTATTCGTCTCATATATTTTCCTTGCAATTATTTTATTTATAATGTCAGTAAGAGATGAATGTTCCTAAAGCTACTGTCACATGAATGATGTGTAAAAAAGAATTTGCATGTATGAAACCACATTCTTTCCTTTATCTTTTCCTTGAAAAATACCACATTATTTTTGATGTGATTATAATTTTTTGCATATTTGGGATTTCATAGTTTATAAATGCATTAGTTAGTCACATATTGCACAGAATTCTTTAAAACAAAAATAAAACTATTTAATCTAAAGCAATATCATATTGCATATTGTACTTTTAAGTTAAAAAATTTTTTCCTAAAAATTTTTAACTATAAATACATAATATTGTAGAACTTATATAAATGTCTAGAAAAAAAAATAATAAACTATTTTTGTTAGATTTATTGCTCATTTCTTCCACGGTAAATGGCTCAATAATCTGTTTAATTTGGCCACTTGTTATCTTATCATAAAGTATATAAAATGATAATAGAGGACCTAAATAACAGTGTAATTTATATTATATATATACTTACAACATATGTTACATGGTTTGGTCTGACCACCGTGTTTTTACACAAGTCCATAGGATCAGTTTTAGTCATTCCGTAAATTACCTAAAAATATCATTTTATGTATAATATAGAATACAATATTATAAAGTCACTTTATTATTTAATAAATCTGTTTCATTCAAGCTATTAAAATTTACAACACTTTCTAATACACCGTTTTGTAAGATTTTAAATATACATTACTTATCTCTATAATCCCTTTATTTTAGTTGCCATGCAATTATTGTTAATTATATTAGTCTTATTCAATAACCTGACGTATTACTGTGTTGCACTGAGTTGTCGTTACATTACTGGTGTTTCTTAATCATCATCTTAGGCTTATGTCATCGATGGAAATCAGTAACCTAAATATAATTTGCAAAATAGCACATAAAAATACAATAACCAGAAATTTGTTTCTTTTTCTCGATGTTTTTTGATAGCCTTAGGAAAATCTAGGTCGGGCAAAACTTCTAATTCATTCCAATATTTTATTTTTATCAGTGGGATCAATTGACTCTCGCATGATTAACGTACCAAGCCAAATGAAATTTAGAATCCCGTGTTGCTGCTTGTCGCAAAGAGGAAGTCTTTTGCTGTTTCTGAAATAATTCTTTATTTTCTGTATTGTATTCTCATTGGTAATATAATTCTAAATGAAACATTCGAATCTGAACTATGTTTTAGTTATTATTTACTTTAGTTAACTTTTCTTAGTTATTTGCATAATTTGTTTGATATCGTTTCCTATTTCACTGGAATAACTCGCATTCGCTAGCATTATTAAAGAAAGTGTGATTTATTTAACTTGCATTGGCATAGTTTTGGAATTGATTACATAGTTTATTAGTTGCACTGAAATTGTTAGATAACATTTTACTTTTTATAAATTACTCAGTAAATATTTGCACCAGCGTCTCAAATAAATTTATCATGCTTAAAGTAATACAGTACACAGCATGATGTAGGCTTAAAAATTTCTCTTCAAATTTTTACAGTCCATGCTTTTATTAATTTAGAATTGAACAAGAGAAACATTTCCGTAGGATAGTAGTCTTTCTGTTTAACTTTAAAATATCAAGAAGTTGAACGATAACACGTTTTTTTTCTAATCAAAATGTTTGCACATTATGCTAAGAATGTAAATGCAGCATAAGATAATAGATGACAGACGCATGCGCACTATGCCACATTAAAAAATGCTTAGTTATTTGTTTAAAAGCCATATGTAGTTATGTTTGTCATATGACTGTGACGTCGTATGATAATTTATTTTAATTGCAGTGCAATAAATCTGGTTACACATTCAGTGTTTTTTCGGACATTGGTCAAACACTTACTATAGAGACACATGTGAAGTAGGTTGCTACTAAGAAGAGATTGTAGACAATCATCGTGTTCCTAAGCTCAAAAGGTTTTCTGTCTCTCATGAAGGAAGGTCCGATGACCATGATGGTCAAAAGGTACATGCTGCACAGAAATATGGGCCAGAAATTGCTTTTCACCAAGAACCATTCTCTCACGACGGGATCTGAAATATAAACAACGGAAATAAATAGATATACAGTGCGTGTCAAAAGTTTAAGCACAACAATAATTTTGAAATAAAAATTCAAATATCCACTTTAGTTCAAAATGTCGTTTATATTATACAAAATTGTAAATTTAAAATCATATTAAACTTTATTAACTTTAAAACTTTATTTTTAATCAGAAGTTTTGAGAATGGAACGAAAATGGCTGTGTCAAAAGTTGAAGCACTAAACTATTTTTATGCAAATTAATGAAATCACACAAGCAACTGCGCACGTATATGATATCTAGGTATATAAGAAGAATCTGACAGTTTGTTTGACGTTAGTTCAAAATGGCCATGCTTAAAGAATTCTAATAGTAGGAAGCATAAATAATCTGGTGAATAGGAGCAAAACAGAAATCCATTCCTCCGAAACTGCAACTGCTCTAAAGATATCAAAACATGGAATTTATCAAATATTAGCTTGTGGTAAAAACTTTAAACGAAAATCTCGTTCTGGAAGGCCACGAGTGACCAGTTCTCGCAATGACATGCACATCAGAATCTTGGCTTCAACTAGGAATTTTACTCTCTCTCGGATTAAAAATATCATTGGAGGACAAATATTGAAAAAAACTATACATAGAATAATTTTAGAATCGGGATAAATGAAAAATCGCAAGATGCTTTGATCACCACACCACAAAAAACTTAATTACAGTAGGCCAAACAGCACATGTCAATTTGTGATGTGTGGCGTATTGTTAAATTCAGCGATGGAAAAAAATGGGATTTGGACGGACCGGATGGGATTGCACGCCATTGGCATGATCTTCGAAAAGAACTAAGAAGCATGTTTAGATGCCAACATGCCAGTCATTTGGTTCCCTTTGTTGAAATTTTTGGTGACACAGATTTGACTTTTCAACATGATAATTCTTCAATATTTGCCTCCAAATCAATATTACAGTGGCTTAGATCAAACATGGGGTCGGTTTTGAGTGGTCTAGTCCTGATTTAAACTTCATAGAAAACGTGTGGGGTAAATTCATAAATTTAGTTTATCAAATAGCAAGCAATATTCTTCAATTGAAATACTGAATTGGCACTACAAGCAGTGCAATTGTTCAACCTCAGATATCCCTGCAAGATATCACTGAGATCTTTAATAACACTAAATCAACTTACACTGAGATTGAAAGAGCAGGAGGGAGGTTCATCATCGCATTGTACAGCAACACGAAGAAAGAGGAAAGTAGCCTGAATAAGATGAGCAATTGCACTGCTTGTAGATTTCCCTTTCTATAGAACCGTGAAGTTGTGTCACAACCACTAATCGCATAAACGAAGAGAATGGATTTTTTTTGTGTGTATTCTATCACAAGATTAGAATTCTGCAGATCTTTAGAGCTATAGAACCTATCTTTGACTTCACCCTTCTTTCAACATGAGAATATCTATATAGTCTGGAGTAAGAGCAATAAGTAAAACAAGAATATCAACATCTTGGCCAATTACAACTTGTTTCTTAATCTTCTCATATGCCTCTATAGCGGTCTTCACAATATGTAACATCAGCATCATCTGTTGCTACAAACGTGCATATGCACACGTTCTCCAAGTGATTAGCAAGTTTGCGAATTGAAACGCTCCTTATTTACAAGATTGCTTAGAAAATGTCTCTGAGGGTCAAGGAGAACTGTGCTTTCATTAAAAATTATTTCTCTTGAGGTACGCTTCATCCTTCGCCTTTGGCGTTCAATAACCTTTGTGTTAGCACTGCTTTCGGTATACCCATCAAAAACAACTGTTGCTAATCGCCGTAATGCCTCTTGATATAAGACATATATGTGGTGTAAACATCACCGAAAGTCTCTTGCTTTAGCCATACTACACGATGAATAAGAGAGCTTCCATCAAGAACGAAGTAAAGGTTGTCACTGTTACCAACTAGTCGCTCTGGAACTGTATCAAAGATATTATAAAACATGGCCAGCAAGAGGCTACATATAATTAGAATATTTATGAAAATAATTTATTGCAGTTAAAGAAATAAGCAATGCTAATTATTGTTTTATAAGCTGGGTACGATCATTTTGTGCTTTGATGGTATTGCAAGTTCGAGGGAGGTTGGAGGGGAAGTTCCCCCCTCAGGGATGGAAGCTTTACGGTTTCCATTTCCTTGATGTCGGAAGAGCATTTGACCAAAGTTTCAAAACTTTATAAAATTTTCTCCTAATTGTCGTTTTCCGGTCTCATTGCAATGGACTATTTGTACTCTCTCTCCTAACTTCCACACCACACTAGCGCTCTGGTATTGGTGCTCTGACATATGCATGTGCTTACAAAAGTAAATACTTATACATACAAACTTTATTTAGATAGAATATTTTATTGTATGCGTCGTCTTTTGTAAGAATAATGATTTTTTTTTGAAAATTGAAAAATTATTGCAACTTTGATAAGAGTTTGTAATCGTACTACTGCAACAAAATATATAGTGTTGGTACTCATTCAGCGCAGAATTTTATGCTCTACGACTTTCATCTATACCATTTCTAACAGTGAATGTGTAGGGTTAAAGAAATCTATGAAAAACTAACCTAACACTCCACTTCACTTCAGTTTTTCCCCCCTAGGGGCGGAAACTCCCCCCGGAGAGATGGAAACTTTTCGGTTCCGATATCCTTGAGGTCAAAGAAGTATTTGACCAAAGTTTCAAAACTATATAAATTTTTTCCCCTATTTTACCTAATTGCAATGTGCTAATAGGTTATGATGCCAAAGAACCATCATCACATGTTTCATAAAAAGTTAAAGAGGCTTATTCTCAAAGTCTCATATTTCGCGTTATTGGGATATTATCTGAATTTTTTAAAACATTTATGAAATTTCAATTATTTCTACTGACGTGCACTCACAAGCTACGTAAGAAAGCAATTCAGAGTTAAAGAGATTTAATATTGTATGTAGGTTATGAATATTATGCAAGCGATTTTCAAACGTTTTAGTGCTTAAACTACGACTAGCATTTTCAAACGACGGCTTTACTTCCGCATTCCAAGGTAGTCGCATCGTCTGACAGCTTCTTATACGCTTAGCAGTGTGTTTATTTGAATGGTAGGAAAGAAAAGAGCAGAAACTAAAATCAAATTAAAATACATTCAAAGTTTATACAATACATTTATTGGAGTAATTTTACTCAAGGAAACGAATTAAACTGGAGTGGAAAAAGTATTATTTATAAATAGTTTCATGTTGCCATATAAACTTCCTAAAATTTGAAAACATCACCAACTCCTAGATCTCATACTTGTTTCCGAACAAAAATTTGAGTTAAGAAATGTATATTTATTTTGCTCAAAGCTTTTTGATTCTTTCAAAACTATTTTTATCGAACAAACAAGAAATGAAAGAGAATCTTTCTGAAATGACCGTATCAATCTGACAAATTACAAATATCGCCTATTACGTACAGAAAAAATCTACTGCTCAATTTAATGAAGTAAAATTTTTAAAGTTTCATTTCAAAACCATAATTACTTACTTGATAAAGCAGTAACTAGTTAGTAAAAAAGCGGCTATAAGAGGCGTAAATTACTCTACATCTGTTTTTTAATCGTAGAATAATATTTTCTTTACTTATTTCTATATAAAAAAATAGGTTTTTTAAAAATCCTTAATACGTGACTGCTCTACAGTTTAATAAAATGTATAACCTTTTATAAAGAATTTTGTTTAAGGGCTTCAAGAACAAATACAAAACACATTCCTTTTACTTTTATATACAGAAGGATAATGCTTTGGTATATGATGAACATTTCCTTGAATCCGTCTATAATCTACATCAAAACATCTTAATAATATTTTCTTGAATATGTAAATTCTTATGCTAAACTATTTTCCAAGGTTTCTGCATGATATTACAAAACACGTTTTAAAACTGAAAAATAATTAGCATAATAAAAGAGTATCTCATTTTGATTCATAGTGCTTGTCTTCTTTTAGCTTTCAGTAGTTTTGCTAGATTTTAACCTTTAATTATCATCAATTATAATTATTCCTCCTTAAACCATTGATTGTGACCTCCTTTACCAAGACCGATTTTCTGTTCATTTGCATTTCTTTCTCTTTTCAGTAATATTATTTCTACGGTATAGAATTTCAGAAGCTGTAGGCAACTGCCTTTCATCTGTCATTTAATTTCGTGTTGCTTTTAACATTGCAACCTTGAAATATCATGTTGATAACACTATCTGCCCAACAGATGCATTATCATTATCATTCGCAAATATCTCCGAAATGGTTTCGCTAACAATTGGAAAGTCCGAAACCTTTTAGATCTACATTTGTCCAGTTGAAACCAGTATAACATGTAGCCAATTAAAAAGAAACACATTATTTTAATTTCAAGCTGTGATGAAATATACAGTCCATTGTGTATTGTTACATAAGCACTAACTAAATCATCCTGAGGTACAGACGTAGTAACTGATGAATAACATAAAATAATATAGTAAGAATAGCGTAGAATTACTTTTGTTCATAAAGGCACACCAGTATCTGAAACTGTCTCTTAGCTTCTTCTACAATTATGGAACGTAAAACATCCGCGACTTGAAGAATTGATGTGGTAGTAAGGAGATATGCACAATGGATGCCAATCACATCTTTTGTAACGTTGTTCATTTGAAGCGCCCATTATCCCGATTGAGTTTGAAGTTATTAGAGAGAAATGTATTATTCGAACCAACCATAGTTTTTTATTAGCCTTACTAATTAATAAAAAACGTCAATCCCCCGAACTTATTTGAATTTCTACCGAATATTCGTAACAGTTAGACTGAGATTTTAACGCACCGACTATCCAACCTTATCCATATAGGTAATCTATTATTCGCACCAATTAAAATATGAGATTGTCAAAACGGAGCGTCAATATTATCAGGACAATTTTCCGTTACTGCTATACGAATCATTTACCCATATATTCTTCAGAATTTCAACGAAAACATGATAGTCCTGGCTGAATTACTAGATTTGGATTTCTACGTGTTATTCGCAATTATTAGACTGAGATTTTACGCAACGATTATCCGACCTTATTCACATAGATAATCTATTATTAGGACTAACTAAAATGTGAGACTGTCAAATCGGAGCGTCAATTATCAGGACAATTTTCTGTTGCTGATTTACGATTCATTGACCTACTCATATTTCAGACTTTCAACGAAAACCTGATAGTTCTGGCTGAATTATTCTACCTATGCATAGAAAGATAAGGAAAATTTACACGCATATGTACGTCAGGCGTTAATAAATTCTACAAATACAATTTATACTGTAGAACTCGCGTGTTGGGTCTCGCTCGAATAACTGACCGCAGTAGACATTTCTCTGGTTGAAGCTATCTATTTCCATATAATATTTATTCATTTAGAAAACTTTTTGTGATGCCATTGATTTTCAGATGTAAGTTTTTAACATTGTATTTCCAGTGCAACAATACTGATTCAGAATTTGTTAAAACACAACGCTTTGATTAAAAAATATGTAAATATAGCTATATTTCCCATGTATTTTAGAATTTCAGATACATTCGTCTGGTAGACATTGCAATCCTTAAAGTAATTCCTTTTAAATTATAAATCTAACACAAATTACCCTTCCAGATTATTTGACCTCCTTGATCTGCGATTTATTAAAGAATTTCAATTATTGTTTAATTTTTAATTTCCACTGGCAGGCGCTAAATGGTAATTTTTAAAAAATACATATTAGTAAATTTTACAAAATTACATAGGGTCAAAGGTTTGAAAACATTGAGAATGAGATAATTTATTTCCTTTCTAATAGCCATTTTATTTAAGGTCTACATGCTGACTGATAAACATATGTGATTAATTATTTAATTTGTGATTGCTTTTCGTATCTTTTTATAAGAATCGTTTCCATAAAATGCTCAAAAGAGTCAACGGAATGTGTTTCAAAAAGAAGTCAAAATCATTTCGTTTTCAGAAATTGTAATCGAAACAACCGTATGAAGATTTTATTTTCGCGGAAAGTCTCGTGGTTTATATTTTTAAATTTAAATCAAAGGAATTACAGTTGCTTGAAAAAATTCCTTTACCATCAAGAAATGACTCACCTCCAGTGTTAAGATAGTCTTCAAGACCATCGAACATTCCCATGATGTTGAAGGGTTTTCTTTCCACGAAATTAGCCATGACTACTTATTTGTGCGTCTGGAACTAAATGTGTTGCTTCCTAGATAGAAAAGAAGAGGGAAAAATATGATCAACAAGTTGAAATACGATAAGAATGCATGGTGCAAAATGAATGAGTAACGTAAATTTTGAAGCACATAGAATATGATTCACTGAGACAGGATTGTGGCCTAGAGATAAGGTCTCGGCTACTGCGCTAGCGGGTTCCATGGTCTAAATCTGATTCCACTGAAGATCCGCCGTGTATGGGGCCAAACATCCTTCCGTTGGTGTGGTGCGGAAGTGTGGAGAGGGGCTGCCAGTTCAGGTGTCACCCTCATCACCTGGCCGTGGTTCAGAATTTCGAGGTCCGTCCCATAATAGCCCTCGTGTTGTTTCTAAAAGGGACGTTAATATAACTAAACTAAACTATCACTAAGTCAGGGCTTCTTAAGGTGTGGGTCGCGTCTAGCCTTTTCCTTTCAGGCTTATCTAATAAGTAGGCAAAAATGGTTAAGAAAAGAGCCTATACTTGTAATATTTCTTTAAAACTTTCAAAATAACTATTTTTAATCTATTTTTCTTTTAGTTATCATTAATAAATGCTTAATTTCTCATTTATTTCCTAATTTTGAGGCCATGGCAAAGTTTGTTTAACAGAAATTAGATCGAGAAACGCCTTTTCCAATCAAAAACGGATAGCTCAGTTATTAAATTTAGATCTTCAAAAATTATCTAATTTTTGAATGAATTTATAAAGTTTTAATTTCTATTTTCGAATTCGGTTATCATATGCATATTTTGCTTTCGATTTAAAATCTAGTTAAGAATTATTTTACTTACTTGTATTTGTGCTGCTTCAGTAAATTTTTCTTGAATAAACCTAGGGAAATAAAAATTAAAAATTAGCTTTCAATCCCTATTTTATCATATAATCACTAAAAGAATTTTGTCTTTAATGCATGGGAAAAAGAAAGTATAAATAACAGAAAATGTAATTTCAACTATTAGTAATAATATTGAATTACTGACATTTTAACTCAAAATGAGTTGAAACTTTTATAAGAAGCAGAATATTAACCTATTTATTGGTAAAGTTATCATAGTGCCACCCTAACAAGGTAATAATGCTGGTTACCAACCAAATATTCGAATATTTCTTATATTATATATTTTCATAACAAACATAATTTATTAATTATCTATAAGATGTGTCACTGAAATACTTCATGTGAAAAATTTATGTCAAAGGTAAAGAACTATTGTAATATCAATCATGTTCAACCAAAAATAAAACAAGAGGAATAAAAAGGATTCTAAAATTAAATAATTGAGGCCAAACATCGTCATGAAATCGGACGTTGATTTCTAAATTTGCAAAAAATGAAGTCAAGGTTGCAAGCGAAATCTACTTCCTTTAACTGAGCACTTACGCGTTTGCTTTTTGCATACGACCTTCTGCACTTTCACTTCTCGGACAAAACTGAGACGCATGAGTGTTTTACTAATGAAAATAAACAAACATTTAATACTATTTCAGAACACTTTCAGTTGATTCTGCGGGTAATTTTGTCTTCGTTTTCTATCTCGGTTATACCGAGATACCAATGTTTTGCTTTTCATTTTTCTCCAAGATGTAAAATAATTCAAAAAAGTTTCTAAACAAACATGTTTTAGTGAGAACAGAAGACAATTCGAGATATTTTTAAAACGAAAGCTTTCAGTTTTCTTTTTAAAAAAACGCCAAAATATTGGGACATTATCTATAGAAAGAGAAATCTGAGATCGAATAATTTAAACTCTTTCGCAGATAAACAGTCTCTTGATGATTCTTTTGAATATATTTAATAAAGAATGTTTTTATAAGCTTCGCTTCATAATTCAATTTCGCATCATTAAAAGAAATACTACAGTGTATATACAGTGTTATCTAAAAATTGCATACAAATTGTTATGCACGTAAGAATAACATTATGAAAATCAACGCAAACTCTATATGAATGGATTTTGGAACTTATCTGAAAACTGATTATTTAAGCGAATATATTTTCCATTTGCTCATTTTCTAACTTCTTCTTTTCTATGTTTATTATGTATAATATCCTAAAAAGTATACTATCATTGCACTGAACTAAATATCATTTAATTCTAGAATTACGAAAGATATGCTCCAATTTAATGAGTGTTCTTGCTCAACAGATTTAAACTACTTAAGGACATTATACTCAAAGAAAGAAAAATTACGAAATATTTTTAGAAAAGTCTTCAATAAAATCGTATTCTTTCCCTCACAAATGAAATCCGTTTATTTTTCATTTCTTTCGGAACGCTAATTTGGAATAAACAGTTAAATATAATTTTTATATCAAATCGATGAAAGGAACATTTAAAGTGTTAAGAAACTGCCGATTTAAAAAAAACAACGAGTGCATTAAGTTTCATTCAGAATTAAATATAAATAATTCAACAAATTTTCTGTTGAGCTTAGCCAGTGAATTGCTCCAAAAGGAACAATTTCCTTAAAAGACACGCATTTGATTGCGAAACATGTATTCCACAGTTATTGGAACATGCGCTCGTAGTTATTTTTCATTACATTGTATAAATGTTGTAATTTTAGCAAAATATATAAGCAATTTCAATTCGGTGTTTTCCCTAGTCATATTTTCTCTTATTTGATGACAATCACAATGACTTTTCTACAAACGTACGTTGAGAAACTTCTTTAATTCCAAACCATTTATACCACTTCATGACACATAAATGGCAAAACATTTAATAGCTATCTATATATAGGTTCGTTGCTCAGAATTTTTCACTCCTTGAATATAAAATATTTTTACCAACTAAAAGTTTAGCCAAATTTACTAATTACTATTTGTCAAAAACTTGAAAAATAAAACAGTTGATTTTAACGTCTACAGTCTGGATGTTATTCCAGGAAAATATAAACTTTTCGCAAATCAATATTTGCTTAGTTATATTTTGCCAACTTATGGAATTTTTATAGTAAAAAAGTAATTTAGTCCTCGAGGGAAAAAAACTTAAGTTTTGCTTTGGTATAATCCATTTTTGTTTGAAACAATGCTTCGTTTAATTTTATGAAAATGCGAAAATAAAGCAGAAGCAAATTTAATTGCATGTGTTGTCTCGTAATTTTGATCGCATCTCATATTTCATCATGCTATATATTTTCTCCAATTCGAAATGTTTGTCTTATCTTTGATTTAACAGACATCAAACATATATTTTGAATTGAAATTTATTTAAAGGTTTGAGAAAAACATCCTACGTTTTATTTCGCATTATCATGTTTTATATATTGTTTTTTAGGCAATTTTTCTTGGAAGTTTTAAAACCGTTAAACTAATTTTTTCATAAAACATTTTGAAACTCCTACATCACCATATTCCATATTGCAATGTGCGTACTATTTTAACTGACTTTCAGTTTCTTTACATTGATAAAAGAAGACTTATTTAACAAAGAAATGGAAACGATTAGACTAAATGAATGAACTACAGATTCAACGGAACATTTTTATGTTGGAAAAATAGAATTTTATAACAACTCAGAAAACAGAAAATATTTTTTTAAAAAAAGCTTACACACTTACAAAAACAGAAGCATATTAAAAGAAAAATATTACTATTAATCTTAATGAATATCTAAAACTGAAATAGACTGACAGGTAGAATCCTCCAAGAGGGATGTTTAATTTATATTTTACAGCTGACCTTGTCAATGGCCTTAAAATAATGTCAGAATCTCAAAGCTGAATTATACATCCAGTTACTATAATTCAGTTTTGAGATCCTTACATTTAATTAGTAAGCTGAAAGACTAGTGTCTTTTCAGATATAACACAATTGGAAAATATTTCGCAATTTCTTGAATGTTTGCAGTAATTTCACATCTGAAAGTAGATTTTATTTGAAAATTAATTATTTTTAAATTTAAATTGAGATTACAGCTACGAAACAGTCAAGGGTCCTTTATATGCTCCTACAATAATTTTAATTTATTCAATGATTTAAAATCTTTTTAACAAATAAGAAAATACTTAAGGGCGGAAAAAAAAGCTTTTTCATCTACATTTTCTGACAATTTTAAAATAGCTAGCCATTTTGAAACTTTTTACTCTAATATTCTAATTATATACTATCTCATTATTGCACTTGGACATTTATCTTTATTCATTACAATCTTGTCTTAAGGTAGGTTTTACAGAATTTAGTAACTTTATTTGCAACTACTCCAGGCTTCAACGGGAACTTCGAGAAGAAATGATAATATTATACTTTCTTGAGTGTTTCGAAACTATTTTCATCTTGGTTATGCTTTAAAAAAATTCAAATAATGTGTCAATGCAAATGTTTCATTAACAGACAGAACCCTCAGACTGAATTAATTCAAAGCCAGAAAAGGAACGAGACTGCGCGTCCTACTTCTATTCCTTAAAGGTACAAGCGAGGTTCATAGAACTTTAAACTTCCATAAACCTCTGGTTATTTCTACACGCTCGAACGAATATATGACGGAAGAGGAGCGCGAACAGAGTAAAATTTTAATTGATAAAAGAGATCTTTACACTTGTTATTTTTTTATTGACGCTTCTTTAGAGTTCGGAGCTTTCATGTTTAACACGCATCTCACGCTAACTCTAGCGGAATAGATGGAAGGGAAATTCTTTTTAACTGAAATTCTGTGTCAGGCAAGAATAACGCCAGCGCTATCCATTTTGAGATAACATGTAAGCTACGCTTAGAATGTAAGCTGCAAATTAATGCACTTGATTTTTAAATATGGAAAAAGATTTTAAGCATTCGAACTAATTTTTGTTTAAATTGCTGGCTTATGATAATGATAGTTTTAAAATAAATTGCTTTGTTAGGTTTAGAAATCGTTTCCACATTCTCTCTAAAAAAGCATTTTATTCATTGTAAAAAGATTTAGATAAGCTAATAATATTTATATGAGAATCAAAATAGTTTTATGCATTTTAAATTTAAGTGACATTTGTATCAAAATCAACATTTGTTTTGTAAAAATAAAGAGGAATGATAAAAAATCTGAAATGATTTAGAAAGCTCACTATACTAAAAAAGTGAAATTAAAAATTTCATCAAGTTATTGAAGAATTAAAAGAGAGCACCTTAGAATGAATAATAATATTTATGGGAAAATGTTCAGTTCAATAAAATAATTTAAAGAATTGAAAAAAACCACGCTGATATAAAGAGACGTATGTTTAAAATATAGAAATATTTATATATCAAAAATTAAATTTATTTTAGGCGCATATTAGGGAATTTTGTAAAAACTAACTATAAATTTACAACTACATCAGACTAAAGTATATCTATTTCATCATGAGAATATGTTCATTTTAGGGGAATTTATTTGAACTGCATCATGCACATACCTTAAAACATATTTAGCAATTATGAAAAAGGAGAATACAAAAGCTATATTAGATATTTAAAAAGGAAGGAAAGGTGAAAGACAGAGATTTGCATTTGGAAGAACATAGAGGGAGTAGTTAAAGGGCTACCTACGAAGTATTCTTCAGGATAGTCTTCTCAATGTTTCAGAGCATGTGTTCAACATGTGTGTATCATGTTCGATCTTAATTTCAAGTAATACACATTTTCTGAGCATTCCAACGTCATGCTGCTTTTGGGATCATACCTGACCTTGTTTGAAACTGGTTGCCACAATAAAATACCAAGAGAAAGAAGAAAGTTGCAACTTTTGCAGCCTTCGAACAGTTGACCTTAACGTCCTGCCTGAAGTGTATGTTGACGACCTCTAAGTTGACACATTCTATGTAGTTATATACTGGCGCTTAACAGTTCTCGACTGCGTACTAGAGGCTGAAATAAAGAAGCTCCAGGGTATAACAGATCTTTGCTTTATTGCGCTGCTTGGTGAAACTGGAGGAGATTTGGCATTGAAGCACACATAAAGATTCATCCATCTTCTGTGAGATAAAGGTTCTTCTATGATTTGTGATAAACTACCGACATCAAGAACGAATTTATTGCTATCGATGTCACACTTAGTAATCATTTCGTGATTCCTTGAAGGTTCTTCAAAAATAATAACCGGCATTATCTTTATTAATACTATTAGACAAAGGCAAAATGCAGTAGTTTGGAAGGACAAAGCATAAATTATTATAATCTTTG
Organism: Araneus ventricosus; assembly: GCA_013235015.1. Lineage (NCBI taxonomy): Eukaryota > Metazoa > Arthropoda > Arachnida > Araneae > Araneidae > Araneus > Araneus ventricosus. The sequence continues at coordinate 78,621 of BGPR01002148.1, forward strand.
TCTAATTGGTCTAGTTAATTTTTTGTTGCATCTTACTCAATACGCATAACGGCGGCATCATTTATTCAGGCTATTTTTCAATGACATGAAAGTGGTTTTACTAAATTTTAAATATATTTACTTAAATACTCAGAAACCGTATCCATAATTTCACAAAAATAAACATCATAATTTGAAAGGTGAGTGGCTTAGTTTAGTTTAGTTATGTTAACGTCCCGTTTTGAAAAAGTACGAGGGCTATTTTGGGACGGGCTTTGTAATTTTGAACCGTAATCAGATGAAGAGGACGACACCTGAGCTGGCACCCCCTCTTAAAACTTCCGCATCACACCAGCAACTCTGGGCCCTATGGGTGGGTCGGTGGGCGTGGGTTGTGGCCACCACACCAGCAGGAGGGCGTTTGGCCCCCTTTCGTATGATTTTGCGAGCAACGGGTCCCCATACACGGCGGATCGTCAGTGGAAGCGGGTTTCGAGCCTTAAATCATTCTGCCCCGAAGCAGAGACATTACCACTAGGCCACCACGGCCCCGAAAGATGAGTGGCAAACAAATCAAGATTAAAATTTGATTTTCAATTTACTAGTTCTTGATATCTTTTCTAGTTTCATTTCTCTAGTTGTACTCTCACAAATTATTAATAAATTCTTAGAAAGTTATATGTGTATGTTCAGTATATGATAGCAAAAAATGGAACCCGATATTTCAATAAAAAATTTACTGAAATGACATTTTACAGCTTTAGAGTAAAGATTTTAGGCATCTCAGTTACAATGGGATAAATTAAAGTATTTCAGCTTATTCTTTCCGGTCGAAAGAAACGGAGGCTCATAATTCTACATAAAATTATTCCGTTGAAATCTCACCACGCCGAGCATAAAAGATTAGCATCTTCTTCTAAGAATGGAAGTTAGAGTCAAATGTTATGATTTTCCTTTGAAACATCTTAATATGAATATTTTGAGTTCAGATGCCCTGTGGTGTTATATACTAACAAAATCTTTAAGGCGAGATTTTCAACACATAACAAATTGTTAACAATTTTCTATACGTTATTCCTGCTTGTTGATGAAGAATAAAGCTAATCAGACCATAGAAAATATTGTTAATTCAATGTCCAAATCAAGCGAATGTATTTATTGTTATTTCTGAATCGAAAATTTAGTTTTATTTCAAATTAAAAATAAAAATAACTTAATCAGTCTTTAAAATTGGTCAATTTCTAATGTTATATAAACTTAGATAGATCATTATAAAACATGATTCACTAATTTATTCATCCTGTATTCTAATGGTTCACGGTTCCGGGTTCGGAGGCATACTGCGGCGGAGAAAAAAGAAAGTATCGTTTCCATCGGTATTATGAAACATACTAGTGTTTTGATAGTCAGGTGAATTTGCAAATAATCCTGATTTCACAAATATCTGCAGTTTCAAAGGACAATTTTCGCTTTTGTGAGAAACCAGTGCTTGAAGCCAGCTGTGTTCAAAAAGATTTGCTTGGAAAGAAATCTTAATGATAAAAAAACTTGTTTTCTGCATTGAAAAACTTGAATGGCTTAACCCCGCATTAATAAGCAATTGTGACTTAAATATAAAATGATTTACAAAGTAGGAAAAGCCTTTCTTTTTAGACAAATTCTCTGCATACCTTGTAATTTTCATTCAATCCTGATTTCACATAACATTTCTACACAATATATTTATTTTTTTTAAGTCCCAGAATCCTGATCAGAGATCATCGTTGAATGTATGACAGCGATTTTATCAAATTGTTACAGCTTTTGTCTTCTATTCTTTTATACAGGGTGTACAGAAATGAAGTGACTCATTAAAAAAAATAATTAAAAGAAACTAAAGATGTTGGTATTACGTTTTTTTCTTAATGAGAGCGCATCTCAAAAAGTTTTTTTCCTACATAGGTAACATGCCATTTCGGTGGTCTAGGGGATCGTAAATTACTGGAAATCCAAAATTTGTTTAGAGCCATTATCTGAGAAAATATTAAAACTTGAAGAAAAATAAAAGCATGTATTTGTAGGGAATTTTACGCTCTTTAATTTGTTAACTCACATGTAGTGTGAAAACTGAAGAGTTTTAGTGATATTCAAGAAATACTAAAATAAGAAACCAGAAAACACACATCGGCTTCTAGCTATTGCGTACGGAATTTTCTCTCTGTAACAAATTTAGAACTACGTAACGCCGCGTTACCTATCTGGAAAAAAACTTTTTGAGATGCGCTCTTATTAAAAAAAAACCCATAGGTTCAGCATTTTTAGTTTTTTAAAAAAATAAATTTTTGAAATGAGTCACTTTATTTGTACCCTGTATTGTTTGGAACTCTCCGTATTGTTCTTTGTCCGTATAAGAGGAGTGCTTTTACTTCTATTAAGCATTACATAAACAAAAGTAAAAGCACTCAGCTTACATGTATGCTATTAGTTAAATATGGTTTCAAAACAAAAACTTGCAAATATTATTCTATCATATAAATTACGTGCTGTTTAGACTAATATCTTTCACCGAGACATGTAATTAAAAGCATTTAATGACTACGAATAAAATGAAACATTTTTGGGTCGTAATATTATTTTGAAAATCAGTTTTAAAAGTAAAAGCCATGTCTACAGAAAGAAACGCGTTAGTATAAGTAATGCTGTTTTAAATTATTAATTATGCTTGTGTATTGTTTTCAAAAAAAAGGCTATTCAATAAACACGTTTAATTGGTCAAAGTACAAAATATCATTTGTACTCTAAACACGAAAACAAACAGAACTGTATTATTTCCCCAAAAACCGCACATATTCATTTATTTATCCGTTAGTTTCTTCCATTACCATTGGTCACTGACTTCATTCAACAGCCTTGGTACAATTAAAGCCGAAGTCACGGACGCTCGTGATTGAAACGATAAAAACCAAAAATGAGTTCGTGAGGGAATTCTTAATGCGTTTCTGCCCTTCTAGAGTAAACCGGTAAAAAATTCCTCCTTCGGGGAAAAATGAAGACTCAGTATCATTTTTGGAACTTTTTTTTAATTAACAAATACTCTTGATGACAAAGTAGTCTTTGACAACTTTACTCTTGATGACAAAGGCAATGAATGATATTCAATGTTCTAATAATTCTGAAACGTAACTTTCATTTATTGCATAAATTGTTAAACTTTGTGTATACCTTTTCTGAAAATACGTTAGGAAAGTGTTACATTTAGCAGTCAAAACGGAGTAAACAAAACTATTTTCTGCATCTTCTACACCAAAACATTCGCAAATATGAAACGAGTGAAAAATAACAATCATCATAATCTGAAAATATAATGAATTGTGGCCTTTTATTCTATATTTCAAGTGTAAGCTCTTCTCTCTTGTAACTTTTCACTATTTGATTTCATCGTTAGTATTAGAAATTACTTTTAAGTGTTCTAACTGAAAAAAAAATTAAGATGCAATACGCTTTATCATTAGAATATGATTTATTTTTATTATGAATTTACTTTGAATTTCAAAAAAATCATTGATAGCAGAAAATAAATGATTCTTGCAAATGTAAAATATCATTCGTCTGGTATTATTCTAAAAGACAAATTCAACCTAAGTTTACATTTAAATCTAAAAAAATCAACATTTTAAAGATTCATAAAATAAAAATCAAAAATTTATTTTTCTGTTGAGGATCTGTGTAGAGATATTCCTACTTGTCTTAAAGTCAATTTATTTTGTATTAGAATTCAGACAAATGAGTTAGGAAAAATGACAAAATTTGTGTGTAAGAACAATTTAATTATTATATGTTTTCTACATTCTATAAATTATCGTTTATTGTGACAATTTTCAGTTACTTTCAAATCTGACAGTAAATTATAATAAATAAATAAGAATATAACATATTGTGAAATTTTCTCTATATTGTTCGAGAAATTATCACTATTATTAACTATTTAAATAATTAATAATATTGACGAGAGGTGGATGAAAGATTTTCCCTCAGAAAATTAATGAGTATTTTTGAATAAGGAAGTTCATTTACAGTCAGAATCTCAGGTTAGATGTAAAGTTACTTGAAGTATTTAATTTTTCGTTATGTATTACGAAAATGTATTTCAAAAATGGTGTCATGCAAAATGTATATATTATTCTAAAGAATATTAAAAACCTTTATCTAATTCAAAAAGACATGATAAGAAATAATTTCTTATCTGCAGAACGTTGCCATTTTTTATTAAAATAATAATACCCGTCGGATACAAACAAATTAGTTCCGATTACAAACATTTTTTTATAAGTTTGATTTTCAGCATTATTTTAAGCATTAATTTAAAAACTTTACTTTAACTTAAAAGAAACAACTAGTAATAAATAGAGTAAAATTTTATTTGAAAGCCAGTGTTTCGTTGATCTTAAAACAATTCTCTTTTCAAATTTTCTTTTGGGAATACCAACAATTCTTCACGTCTGATGTTAAGATAATAAATAGTTTGTGACATTCTTATTGCTTAATAGCTTTGAAACTCAGATTTTTAAAGGATATTTAAATATATTAATTAGTGTTTGTATTTTGTATAAGTTTAAAATTTTAAAAAATAAATTCATTTTTTGTCTTACCCTGTTAATTTTATCGATGAAATTGAAATGAATTTTTGTATGATACCAGAACTCAAAATAGTGAGAGGTGCATTAAAGGGCTTAAAATTATGATTTGAAAAACATTATATTTTAATCAAATCTCCAATTTACTGAAATATAATGCTACAAAAATTGTTAGTGGGAGATATTCTTAAATTCACTTAGTAAAAATGTATATATAAAAAATAGTATTATGTTAACAAAAGAACAATATCATTCACTTTTTACGATCTTCTGTAATGTGAAAAATCTTTTTGAATTGTTAAATATCCATTGACAAGCATTTAAGCATAAAATATAATTATGAATATTATGAGCCAGTCTTGGAGTTTATCATCATAATTGCAATTATCTACCTTTACAAAAAGCAGGGAGTATGAGAAGTAAATAGATAAATATGATTTCAGAAAAAATATCTTATTCTATTTTTTTGTTCAGATATGAGTTTATTCTTGAATTTAAACGTTGCCAAATCTACCCAAACTACTCAAGTTACGTTTCTGAAGTGTATTTTAAGTCAAGTTAAAATACAAGATTTCATGATAAGCTTTTGAAGCAATATTTTTACACTTTTTGTTGTTTGTTACCAAATGGAGTCAATTCAAGCTCACGTAATACGCGTGAGTCGCACTTTGTAATTTTAATTTTGGAATCTCTTGTGCGTCGTTCTTGATGACAAAGGACGTATTCACGTTTACGACATGTTGTCACAACATAGCATATGATTTAGCCTAGGTAACATGCGTAGTTACATTTGCTACACGACTTCGAAGTTACCTGTACTGACTCAATTGTTGGCAATTAAATGGAATTCAACTTATCGTCAAATAAATGCACTTGCAAAAACGACCAATCTTGAAATCAAACATTAATAAACAAAGGAAAAAGAGATACGAGTTAATCATTTGAATTCAATCGCAAAGCATAACAAAAAAAATCGTTTAAATTTGTCAGTCAAAGACAAGACAGTTTACGAAGTCCTCTACGAGAATTTCCGGCACCTTTAAATAAAAACGTTTGTCGGAGTGGAACGAAGCAGTAAAATGCTGACAAGAAAGCTAATTAACTCCTGCTGTTTGTTGTACAGATCATATTTTAAGGATGAGCATATGTCCTGAAGAATAAGTGTTCCTTGTGAGCATGGTTCACTGAATGCAGAGAGTGCAAGAATGTTAAGTTCGATTGATGCATATTTTTAAAGCGTGCATATTGCTCATGAAAATAGTCTACAGAAAAAAAAATATATAACTGAAATTTTTAAAAAATCGTTGCTTAACAATATAATTTTACTATCATGTTGAAAATAAAATAAATTCAGATCTCTAAACTTCTGACTGAATGCTTAAATCAAAATAATTTGCAAGCATAAAAAAATAGTAACGCATTAATCTTAAGAATAAAGCATTGGAATATGATAATGGTTAACTGACATAAACAAATCAAATCAATAAACAATATCAAAAAAAATAATTTCAAAAATTCTTTATTTTATTTAAAACAGCTTTTATTTTTTATAGTAAAATAATCAGTGTTCAATATTGCTTTAGAAACGCATTCCCAATTGAAATATAAATTCAATTAAAAAAATAGAAGGAAATATAATCTCCTCAACTGTTTTTTTAACAATGTTAATAAAATAAATACAGTAAAACCCTGGTTATCCAAAATATCTCTGAAATTGCAAATCCAAAAAACATGATCTGTACTGCACGAAAATAATCGAGAAGCCGAGACTTATTTGCAACGATTCTCCATTTTTTCTTTTAAGTCTCGCCAAGAAGGTCCGAGATTAATTTTAGAAGCTAAAATTAAAACTAGTGGGTTAATTATATTAATTACGATATTGTTTACATGTGCGTGCCAGACGCATTGCGCTCGAACTCGCCGGTGCCCGACGGAGAATTAACTTTATTAAAAAACATAAGTGTAGCCTGCAAAGAGTGTTTTGAATTTTTTTACACTTAAAACATTTAATAAATACATACTGTCATTATATACTAAACAGTAATAGATGTTCATGGCTGAACCGAAAAAATCGTTATCCGAAACTGTTCCCCCCTTTAACTCGGTGAATATATTTATCGAAGATACTTGGCGAGTTTAGCAATTTATATTAACAGAAAAGAAATTATCGAAGCAATTCATGATTCTAACCCTTTACTAACCCTCTAGTCTCAAGTGAAAGTAGAAACGCAAGGCTTTGATCTAGCAAACAACAATTTCGAAGAGGATGATGCACTATCAGTGAAAGTGCGTGGCCACTTAATTATAATTTTGGATATCATTTCGACTTCCAATTCCAAGGAAAAGAAACGTATAAATAGTAACGACAAACGAAAGGCACATGCATAATGAACCAGTAGGGATTAATTTGTGTTCTAAGTTAGTAGAGGCAGTCCAGTTCAGATGTTATGTAATACATAAAGAAGTATAATAGCTCCAGGCATTTCCCCTTTCTCATGATATTCAAAGTCACCGACTGGTGTGTCAAAGCAGGAAGGTTAATCGTTCTTTCATTTATTTTGAATTTCAAGTTGGGTTGGGATTCATGTGAAAATGACGTTACCCCTTTAATATTTAATTTTAATTATAAGATGAACGCTTATAAAAATGGAATGAGAAAAAAAATATTTAATTAGACTATTAAGTTTGAAACTGTATCAGTACAAAAAAACACATGTTTGTTGCATATTGTTGGACTTCTTACTCTTTAAAATTTAAATTTTTTTCAGTTTTCTTAATCTTCTTAACAAATATTTAGGGATATAAAATTTTGACCAAATTATTTTTAAATAATAAGTATAATTTTATTTTTTTAAAAGAACTCAGTTTTATCAGTGAACAGAAAGTTAAAAACAATTTTTTTAATCATTGATATGCGTGACGAATCAACAATAGCAAAAGTGAGAGGCGGAGATATAAGGGCTCTAAGGAAAGTGGAATAGTTATCATATTCATGAATACTGAATTGTGAGTTTTCAATAGTGAATTTCTAGGGATTTTCTTTCTTATACTGTTATATATTTTCACTAAGGTTTAATCCCCGTTTCGTAGTAATTTAATTGCGACAAAGTTTAATGATTTTTGTATTTACCTGCATATTTATGATAAAAAAATTATGTTCTGATTTATTGTAAACTGACAAAAGCGCATTTTTATAATTTATTTTGAATTAATTATTTTCTAGTTTTTAAAATATTTCATAATTCAATATTATAATTATTCTAGAATCTTGTAATCAATTTTTCGTCGAACATTTAAACCAATTGTTCCTTCAAAATGAAAGATCTAATTTCTAAAAATAAATATTCCAATTCATATATTCATAAATATTGAACGTTCTAGTTCGTTTTAATAATATTCTTATTTTATAAGAACAAATGTTTAAATTCCTACATTCTGATAATATTCTTAACTTCTAAGACTAAATATTCCAAATCTTTCTTTCTATTTGAATACTTTCTTATAATGTTCTCAATTTCTTACCTCAAAAGTACGATCTGGTCAAGAGCAGGTGAAACTTTAATCTTTGAAGACTATTTTTTGGTCGTCAGAACAGCTTATTTGTTATTGATTTTAAAAAATTAATCAATTAATCTAATTGATAATGACGTTCAAAAATATTTAAAAATTGCATTGTCATCTAGAATAAACAACTTAACAAAACTTCAGAACTCTACCACTTTAGGAAATTATTGAAAAATCTTTTTCAAAATTAACAAACAGAGAGCAAGCAATGTTAAATAAAATAGTATAAAAGCAATTCGGAATAAAAATATTTCATCTGCATTACTTGGTTGTTAAAATGCAAAAGAATGCGAATAATGAGCATGTAGTAAAATAGTTAAAGACAAACTCGAGCTACTACACAGTTATGAACATATTTATAAAAGTGCTCGAAGAGAAAGAAATAATTAGTTTTCTTCTCTGTGGTTCAAACAAAGAACAATCTGAGATATCTGTATTCCTCGAACTGACTCGGTTTCATTGTCTAAGAAAAAGTGTCCTTAAAAGTATCTAAAAAGTCATCATGAAAGAACGTCCTTGACCATAAGATGGCAATACTTTGAAATATTTCGGTGTGAACGCTGGAGTCGAAGGTGCTCTCGAATCTTCGCTAAAATAAGTCAATTAGTTTTCTTCGAAGGGTAACATCCTAACAGGTTTATTTTATCCCTCGGGTTAATTTTTTATGGGACAGAAGGAACAAAGGTTTCTAAAGAACGATTAGATCTGTTTTTATACCTTCTACGTGTTTAGTGTAATAATTAGATGTCTCTGATGAAAGAATACAAAGAAGATATAAATTAAAAAATTTCCTTTCTTAATTTTATACTTATTTTTTGGTTATAAAATTCATTGAAGAATCGTTAACCTATGCTAAATTTTTGTCAGTGACTTTCATATTGTATATATGATTATTTAAAGTAAATAAGCTGAAATAAGTTAGTCATTAGATTAAACAATTATTTGCATTGCAAGCCTGGTATGAGAGAAAAATGATTTTGATGGTTTTAAAAAGCACTGAAATATTGTAAACGATATACAAAAAATTGAAAACTTCATTAATATGCAAATGAATAAAATTTAATTAAAAATAAGGTCTATTTTCTTACAGATAATATACATCAAAGGGAATCTTCTTTCTTTATTTTATTTTGCTTTTAAAACATAAAGCTTAATTCCGAATTCAATACTCTGTTTTCAAATATATAGTGCGTATTAAACCTGTTTCATTTTTCTTATAATAACTTTCAAATAAAAGTCTAGTAATAAAAAATATTAACTTCCAAAGCTAATTATGGAACTGTTAAAAATAATCTAAAAGACATTGTAATAATAACCCCTTCTATTTTTAAATAAATCTAGAATGAAGTATGTAATGATTTAAACTCTATGGTTCAACTTGAAACTTGCAGTGTAAAGAGTTATGGGGCCTTGAGGGAATGATGGATACTTTTAAGCGATTATTCAGTGAGCGGAACATTGCTGTGGTAAACTGCAGCGTGATTTTTTAAAAAAGAAATACTTATAATCAAACAAGTTAACTTTTCAAATAACTGCTGCTTTTTTGAGAATTTAATAAATTCATTTATAATAAAATATGTTTGTAATAATATATTTGTTATGAAATTTTTGTCTGCCTTTCCAATGCAAGCATAACATCTGGTGTTTGGTATATAGACTTTACTTGTATCCATCCGCTAGATGTAACAGATGAGGAAGGAAGTATTCGATTTATGATTTTAAATTGCTATTTTGAACTATACAAGATTATTGGAGTCTGAGTTTGCAGCATTAGAGTTTGTTAAGCTGACAAGGATCGATATCTAAGCACGTTGCTGTCGCAAAACACTAACGCGTTAGTAAATTCCCATCCGCGTTAGTAGATACAATGTTTTCTGATTATTAATGCTTTTAATTTATGTTACGCTGCAAAGTTTTGGTGACATTGAGACTCATATCCTCCAACCAGGAAGCCGAGACTTCCATCAGAACACAGCGGTCTCCCAAAGTATATTCTGAATAATAATAATTTTAATTAATGACAAGTACGCTTTGCTGTTTTGTGGAACATTCAGAAAAATTTACGTATGGAATTTTTTTTGGCGTCCAGGAAAACTGAATAAAGAATAGAATTGTTATGAACTGTTCAGTCATCGAAATCAGAGGCATCATCGATTCAATTCAGATGAATCATTAATTTTTAGGCACTTAAATAGAGTTTAACTACTTTATATTGTGAATTGGAGCACTAATTGCTTTTGAAAGAAGAAATTAAATGTTGCCTAAGAAAAAACACAAATAACATCTTATCATTTTTAGAACAGCCATACACTTGCTTAAATTTTAAATTTTGATTCATATAAGAAAAGAGAAGTAAAACCTATTATTTTGAAGGCGGCATCCCTCCAATAAATCTTTACAAAGGAAATGAAGGCATTTAGAAAACGGCATTGCACATAGAGAACGCATGCGCACTTCAGGACATTTAATTTTAAGCTTTTGTCTTTTATAAAAAAGCAAATGCGTTGAAGAACTTCTACATTGATTGATAGTCCAATGCAGAACAATTCCACTTTAATGATTACAAAAGCAATGTCAAAACTATTACCTTTACAAATCCTACAATCAAAAAGAAAAAATAAATGATAGATTAATTCTATGCCGCGAATTATTCAGTCTAATTTGAATCATTTAAAAAGAACTGTTCGGTTCCAAACATTTTTCTGACCTTGACAGCTAAGTTCGAACTTCAACATCACATTGTGCTGACGTAAATCCGTTAAATTTTTTTATGCGAGAATCATTCATTTTCTTCAAATCCACAGGCGTCTGAATAAGGCACATCATGGAGGAAACAGGTATGTGTGAGGTGCAAATACGGAAGGAAGGAATTCGTTAGACATCTGATCAATTCCTTCCAAGTTCACGACCTCATTGAGTTCATCCAAATTGCGGTCATGGGATGGTAGGGAAAAATTGGGAACACTTTTTTTGTTATTGGTACTGTTAACTTTAACTTCACTCTTTACACTGATCTGCTCCCTAAAGCGTGAAATTAAATTTGAAGAAAGAAACTAAAATACAAATATAAAATTTTCACCTGTCAATCTAAATGTTCTGAATAATAATACAATGACATGCTTTAATCACACCATAGAATGATTAAAATAGCACCTAGAGCATTTTCGCAAGTCTCATATATTAGAATCAAATAATTTGCTTTTTAACTATTATGGTGACGAATAGTTATCGGCCAGGTTTAGCTCCTTAACAGTTTTGTGAGCTCCACTCGTGAATTGAATTACGCCATTTTTAAACTTATAAGCTGAAATTAAGTCATTCATAGACGTTATAACATGATACAAATATGACCGGTCATCTAATTAGATTGTACAAAAAACTACATTGTTAAGGGGTCAATACTGTTCCGTTTCGGAAAAAGATTATCTGTTTTCGTTTTTAGTTAGAATATATTGTGTTTTATAGAAATGATTTTATTCGGTTTTCAAACTAAAGATTATCATCGTAATTATTTTAAGGGACATGATTTAAGCGCAGTTATTATTATTTCTTAACTGATATTATGTTCATTCATGTAAAATTTGTCTAATTAAGTTTGATGATTGCATTGAATTCAATGTCAGAGCTAAAATTCTGATATCTGTTTCTATCATATGAAAATATGTTCATTACAGAAATTTCAATCTTGCTTTGCGACTCATTAAGTACCTATTTATGGATAGATGCAGACAGCACTTCACATAAACATATTATTTCATACATAAAGAGATAACTACCATGTTTAATATGAATAAAGAATCCAGGAAGAAAATAAACAATTTAAATAAAATTTACTTAACCCTAGCGCTATTTTTTGCTAGAACAAATCAAACGTTCACTTTATTACGTTTCAATGAATTAATTTTGAGGCATTGTAAATAAAAATCGTAGAATGTTACTTGAACTCAGAGAAATCATCTCTTAATCAGCAAGTCTGAACGCCCAAAGTATTAGAAACTATGAATATTTTTGTAAATGCAAAGCATGTCAAATAATGATAAGAGTATCATGAAATTATTTATATTTTTGTAACATAAAATAACATATTAATATATATAATTAATTAATAGAAATTTTGCTAACAGTATTTCCTGACATTAACTAATTAGAAACTCTTGGTAAAAAACTCTTAGAAATTATTTTAAAATATAAAATTGAAAATTGTTAGACACATCAATTTTAAAAAATAAAGTCCTAAATGTTCAAAAATTTGAACCTTTTTCCTGTGAGTAAATATCACTGTGTCTTAACTATATGTAAAACGCTACAATGAAGTATGGAAATTCATTAAAAATTGGTTGCATAGAAAACAGAAAAATCGTGCATTTAAATGTAACTATCTAAAGCTTTTCATTATTATTTTCATGAAAGATAATTCCCCATGCAATGCGAGTAAATTTTTCTTATTTTAATTTACTAAAAATTAGTCCCAAAGAATTGCAAATAAATAAATAAATGAAAATTCTAGATATACATCAATTACTTGAATCGAACAATATGCAGATTTTAAAAAACTATGCTTTCTCTACATAATACACTAATTCTTATCTAAATTCTTCGATTATAAAGCCATTCTCCTTCATAACAGACAGTTTCTTTTCCGTAAACTAAGAGATTGTCTAAACTTAAATTTGATGAATTTGTAGTTAGATATGACGGTATGCATGTAACTTTTCAGTAACATATAAAAGCCAAAATATGTGTACTTCAAAACTGAAAATGTTAGTTGAATTTTATAACTAATTTTGAGATAAAATAAAAAAAAAAAATTAAAAATGTGGTTTATATTGATTTCCAATGAATAATTATTTAATTATAATCAAAACTTTTTAAAATTCTGCAATATTATTTTGAGTTACAAAAATAGGAATGTTGTTTTTTTTATTTTGTCAATACGAAATAACTGATTTAATATCTTTTAATCAAAATTTTAGGAATGCAAAAATGGATCGTCAGTTATTGCTCATAAATGGAAATTTAATGAAAAATTAAAATTTTAAAATGTAAACCTCAAAAAACTTCATAAAAATGTGCGTACTTTAACCTTTTTATTTCAAAATATTTTATTGTAAAAATACCGATTAAAGAAATTCAAATTCAAAATAGCGATTAAATTATTGGATATAACATGAAGTTCAATGACAATTGGAAGGCAAAGAGGTTAGAAATTTTTTGAATTGAATTTTACTTTCCAAAATTTTGTTTAAGTTTCACTTACCTTAATCTAATGCAAATCAGTCACAGTTGTTTTAATACTTTAAGTGTTACATACCTTACGTTTTAATTCGGACCATGCATCGATGTTCATGAAAACACCCTGTAAAAATAAAGTTGCGTTCACGAGAATAGATCCATTTGAACAGCTGAGTATTCATTGGATTTTACTTTTCAACCATTAAGTTTAGTGACGTCACTACTTCATTACTTCTTGTTAAACAAGGACAGACACTCAGACCGTTTTCATATGTTTCTCATTGGTTAACGGCTGAGTGATTATAAATTCCCGCCTCTTTCGAAGTATGGTGACGTAAGACGTAAACAACACTCGTAAGCCCAAAAGAGTATTTTGAGACAGAGATTTGACAGCCAGATTTGTAAGATTCATCTGCACGAAATATTGCATGATTCCAAAAATAGACTGGTATATTTAAAAAGGTCAATTTCTGGTGAATATTTTTCATTCTGTGAGAGTCTATTTGCTTGGTTAATTTTTCTCACCATTTTTACCTACTTCTTCATGTTTAGTTGTTTTTTCTATTACAGGCGATTTGAATCCGTTTATTCAAAATACATAACATGGAAAGAAGAAAACAAATTTTATTGAAATCAACTGCTGGTATTAAAAGCATTGCCTGCCAAATCAACTACTAGTATTAAATTCATTGCCTGTCAAATCAACTTTGTCAGAACAAGAATGATTGTTCCCATATAAAAAAATAAAATCGTATTATTTGTTTAATATTATTATCTAGAGTAGTATGTGAACTTTAAAAAAAATTGCCTAATTTGATAAACGACTTAAATCGAATTGTATTCACACCTCACGTTTTTAGATGATTCATATATGCAAGATCCCTAATTATTGTTCAAAAATGTACATTTTAAGAACCACAGTATTATTTTGAATGCTCAATTTTTCGGGGAGCATCAAGCATATAAAAAGTTTACAATTAAGAAATTGAAATAATTTACTTAAAAAATATTCAGTTTATCTTAAGATAAAATAAAACATTTTTCTGATTATCAGTGATAATTGTTTTTTACTATATTGTGTAATACACTGGATGTAAAAGATAATGTCTCAATTCAATCAGAGATTGACATTTTCATTGTGTAACTCAGAGATGAAGATGGAGATCTTTTTCTTAATGACTTCAAATGAAATGAGACTTCGATAACAAACTGGCTAGACCTAATACATGTGGCTTTCTTTAATAAACTGAACTGTACTAGCTCAATTTTTCGCACTCGTTTTTCCAATATTTTATCACCTTGTTCACTCTAATTCAAAAATGAGATGTCCCAATTAATACATTATACGAACTAATAAGTTGCAAAACCGTACAAGGTTCATCAGAGTTTTAATTTTTATACAGTTTTTTTTACCTAAGACTTTATGAAATTGAAAAATCTTTTTAAATTTAATAACAACAGTACATTAAAATGTGAGAAAGAAACGCGCTTGATAAACTTATTTGGTTATTCACAAATATTCGTAAATATAAAAGCGTCTTATCTTCTTAATTCTTAATAATCTTAAATTTCTAATAATCAAAGTTTGTCAGTAAAATATCGATTATAAGGGAAATGGGGGTAAAAGTACGCAGGGATTTTTTTCCCTTTTGGCAACAGTACAAGCAGAAGCGAATATGATCATATCAACACGTGTGTTTTCAGCTCTCTCAAGAGACCGACATTATTATTTTCATCCTTGCTGTCTTTTATTTATAGATAAGATATGATTTCGTTATGTTAGCATGTAATTTTTCTGTGAAGAAATATTAATTTTTTTGTAAATAAAGGACCAATGCTTGCTTTCTAAGTAAATATCATTATGAGGTTTGTTCCCTTCCGAACAACGTGACCACTTTAGAATTTAACTTTAGTGAATGCTACGGCCATGTATGGACGATTTAAAGAAGCAATACATCGGCGGCTAAGAGTACGAACAGACCAGATAAGCGCGCATGATAAAAGTTGCTTTCGAGTATGCTGATGTGAATGGAGTTGCTGGTAGATTTAATAATGAGAGGAAATCAGCTGGTAAAGATTGGTTAAAATCGTTTTGTAAACGGAATAAGCTGTCTGTTCGAAATCCAGAGCAGTTCAGTGTCGCTAGAGCAATGGCTTTCAACGAAGTGCAAGGGACACGTTTCTATAATAATCTGAAGAGCTGTTGTCTGGAGAAAACGTTTGCTGCCCATAGAAAATTCAATATGGATGAGACTGTTATCTCAACAGTCCCCCAATAGAACACCGAAGGTGATAACACCAAAAGGCAAAAAGACAGTTTGTAAACTTTCTAGTGCAGAAAGAGGTCAAACAGTCCCTGCTGCATGAGTGCTACAGGAGTTTCCGTCCCGCCTGAATTGATTCTTCCTAGAAAGAGAATGAATCCTCTTTTGTACAAAGATGCACTCAATGAAACTTTACCCTTGATCAGCGACACTGGTTACATGAATTCCGATTTGTTCATTGCCTAGCTGAAACATTTTGTCAAGCATGCTAAACCGTCTGCAGAAGACATGAAGACATTCCTCGACATGAACAACGAGGAGCTAAAAGAAAAAGAATATCTCAAAAATCTGAGATTATGACTTCATCTCCATTCAAAAATGTGTTAGAGAAAAACGAAAAGGAAAAGGTAGGAAGCAAAGGCCAATCTAGCTCTTAAGAAAAATAAAAATGGTTACAAAACTAAAAAAAGAAAAAACTCATTCTGAATTCTATCTAAAACCCAGTTCCCTCAACAAGTTCGGAAGATAATGAGTGGACAATATGCCCAAGCTGCGAACAAACATATGATGAAGATTGGATGCAGGATGTAAGGAGTAGTGGCATGAGGAATGGTCCAATTACGAAGGCAGTGGAGCATTTGTATGCGACTACTGCTAAATTTTCAGGGTGCATACTCTTGGCCTCACGTTCTGCGTACTCTTGCCCGCCACGTCAGGTAAGAGTCCGCATTTGGCATTTTTTCCCTTGCGTTTCGTAATATATATTTTTTAAAAGCTAAAATTTTAATTTTTTGTACCCTTGTTTCTAAGTTGATAAACTATGATTCAGTGTATTTTCGAGGCTCTAACTTTCAATTCTCATTTTTATAACGAAAAATTAGCTAGGTGCGTACTTTTACCCTCATTTCCCTCACGTTTATACGTTGGTTTCGTTTATAATTTGTTTTACGACGGTCCCTTGAAAGACGTATGAACGGTGCTTTAGTGTTTTACTGTATTTTATTCAGACTGAAAAGGTTCACAAAAACACTCACATGTATATACATCTCTATAGTGAATCTTTCCTGAGATAAAAGCGTGTGTGAGAGATGAAAACCGATATTTTATCGAGATAACGCAAAAAGTCACGCACACATAACAATCAGTTAACAATAGATATAACGGTAACATGAGTGGACCATTTCACGGATAGTTTACCTTCAAAAAAGAAGCATGGATTATTGTTTGGAAAATGATGGAAAACTTTCTCTGCACCAGAATCTTGATGAGATAGTATTCTCAGGCATGAATGATAAATGATTATTTTGGTTGTTTATTCGCTTCTTCCTTTCCGCTTCAGTGGAAATCCTAAGTACTTGTGAGAGCGTATCATGTAAACATTCTCTCAATTTAGGTGTAAAAAACAATGTTAAATCACTTAGCTGAAGAAAATGTGAGGTATTGTAGTAAGGTGTTGTAAGATGATTTGATTAATTATATGATGGTGAGCTCATTTTTTTCCCATTAACAAACACGATTATTGAATATTCTACCAATGAAATACAAGGCACTAAAAATCTCTTAGGTTCTTTGAATAAGTTATGGAAATGAAACCTATAAATCCGTTTTTAACTGTTTCGAGAATAACAAAACGTTAAGTTCTTTATAAGTTCGAATTATTTTCTTAAACTTGAAAGTGTTGGCATTGATCTTACAAACTTATGTCTTTCCACTAAAATCCGTCCAAAGGGAAGTCTGTCTATCTGTCTGCCGCGGTCATGTGAACACTATAACTCAAAAACTTGAATAGCTAGATGAATAAAAATTTGATACAGAATTTTATCATCATGAATGTAAAATTCCATATAAAATTTGGGACAAATCCGTCAGGGTTGACTGTCTGTCGGTCTGCCACTAATTTACTATTTAGAAACCAATCCGTTATCTCCACGCGCGCGCCGTACTGGAAGCAAATCTTCTGTGCACGTCTTGGCTCCTGCTTGGCGCTTTTTTTTTTCGTCGTTCTCCATGCGCATGCGTACTTGGTAGCAATCTGTGCACGCGAAAGGATCCTTGAGCGAAGAAAGAGTGAAATCGGTATACATTTGTCGGAGCATCTCTTTTTTTTTTTACCTAAATATTTTCTGATAAGATCATTCATTTATTTTTCTTTCATAATTCAACTGCTTTTTTGTTTCGAACTTATTTTTTTCCGCTAACAAACACAATTTTAAGAATATTCTAACAATAACATACCGAGCACTAAAATCTGCCGTTTGCAGAACAAGTTAACTTAAAATTCAGTTTTTAACTGTTTCGAGAATAACAAACGTCAAACACTTTTAAGTTTCAGATTATTTTTCATAAACTTGTGAAAGTCTCGGCATTGATGTAAAACTCACGTTTTTTTTCACGTTTTAATTCCTTTCT
>BGPR01002148.1:98757-130028 GCA_013235015.1 Araneus ventricosus
AAACACCCGAAAAAGTGAACTTGAATTATGAAAGAAAAATAAATCGAAGCTGGTTCATTAGAAGAATTATTCTTATAAAACAGATTTTATGAGAATTAGTATCAAAGTATGCTTTTTATATTTAAGAAGAGGAAAAAAAATGAGTAAGATTTTGAAATTTTCCTGAAAACCAATTAAAAATTCGCACGACGAAGAAAAAAAATGAAAATAAAAATAAAATTTGTAAGATCGTAAGTAAAGAATGTAAGATCAATTCGAGAAATTTTTGTTCAAACATCCGAGAAAATTCTAAGTATCAATGAAAGGGGAAAACGTTTGAAATATTTTCAAAGTCCGAAAGAAATATGTTTAAATGGATTAATTAAATATTAACATATTAAATAATTAACATAAATCTTAATTAATGTTAAGTAATGATTGAAAATTGTTTAATTATCGCATGAGAAAACTGGATTGAGGCGATGTGTTCTTAAGACGCATCGGCTGATTTGAGCTTGATCCTGCTAATTAATTTTAAAGTTTTCAATTCTCATGTTTAAATACTTTATTTTAATTAATGTTAAGTTATTATTGATGTAAATCTATGGGATAGATTAAAAGGATGTTGAAAAATCTAAATCCCTAAAAACACTCAAAAAATTTTCAAAGTCCGAAAAAATAATTAATTCCTTATCAAGAAGTGGCTTGGGCTTAATTTGTTGAGTTCGAACCCACCCTTAAACAAGTTGAAATAAAAACACGAAAAATAAAATACGCAAAATAATTATTTTAAAAAATATTATCACCACTAGATTTCAGCATGAGTATCTGACCACGGTTACAGTTATCAAAGATTAATATTTCTAATTGATAATAATTAATTACAGAAGGAAGCAAGTCAAGAAATCCCAAGTCCCTAAAAACCCAAAAGTCCCCAAATTTTTCAAAGTTCCAAAGACCGATAACAAAAATAATTAATTCCATATCAGGAAGTGGATGGTAGATTGGGTTTAATCATGTGAAAAATATTATATCTAATTTATAAGTAAGAAATTATTATGTTATTTTTAATTGCTTTATTTTAATTAACGATAAGTTATAATTGATGCAAATCTGCGCGCGAGAGAGATTATTAGTAGAAGGATGTTGAAAAATCCCAAGTCCCTAAAAACACTCGAAAAAGTTTCAAAGTCCGAAAAAATAATTAATTCCTTATCAAGAAGTGGCTTGGTTTAATCTTGAATCGTTATCTTGAAAATCCCTTATCTTGAAAATTCCTTATCTGAGAAGGGATAGGGAAGGGAGGGGAGGGAAGGGGGAGGGCAGAGCCTTAGAGCCTCGATGTGGCTGAACTCTCATTTTCTATCTACTCATGTTAATACAGTAAATGATTACAGGGATTCTATTAGTTCATTATAAGTATTCTAAACAATACAAAGTGCGAAACCTCCGAAGTTGCTCATTTACAAAATGCTAATGAAATTTGTACGTCGAAAACTTTGAAAGAAAACATTTCATTCTTATCAAAGTCTGAGTGATTCTTAATGTATTATTGGCATCTTAATATACATAAACTCAAGTTTGGTTTAATTGATTATACATGTGTTCTGCCCTCTGCTTTCTAGTATAGTTACACAATATAGCACGTTTGATGTTTAGCTTCATCGTATAGTGAGGACCTGGAGTACGCATTTGAACCTCTTCCATTAATGGAGAATGTGGATTCAAAATTCCGCATACATCTATTATTTTTGGTATAAGAACACAAATCAAATTTTGCTGCATTTCTGAATTAAAATTTAACATACGCATAGAAAGACAGGCCGATATATAATCCGTTGATACAGGCCTTAATCTGTTGACGCATTTGGTGCAAACTTTGAAACAGATTAGAATGCCAGTGATATAATCATACGTTAAATTTTATCCATAAAGCTTGCTGCGTTTTATAGCTATTGTTTCCATATATACATGTTTGGACATGACAGACAGACACACTTCCCATGCAAGGATTTCGTTCAAACTTTGACGGAAATATATAATTTTGGTGTTACTTTCATGTACCAAATTTCACCTGTCTGGTTTGTTTCGGCTTTTGAATTATGCTGTTCACAGAGAAACATAATACCAAATTTGCTTTTTTCGTCCTCAGCGGTGTGTTAAACGTGGAAATTCATAAAAATCTTGAATTCAAATGTTTTAAAGCATACAATACTTTCTCTTTATGTACTTCAGATACGAGAAAAAAAACTTGTTTTAATCTGGTAAATCTGGTCACCCAATTTTACCTTTGCATCCATACCGCATGTCAGCGAGGATTAGTTTCTTCACAAGCATACAGCGAAACGTGCCATATATTTCCTTGTATGTCGTTAAGAGAATAGTTGCCCAATATTTGCTTGCAATATAACATCAACAGAAGTCATTATAATGGGCATTGGAAGCAACACTATTGAAGGAATTTTGTTGCCCAATATTAGGTATGCCCAGCTGGTGTCCAGGTGCACACTTACTCAAAATAGTTGGCCAATATTGACTCGCATTGTGATTTCAACAGAAGCCATTCTAGATGGGCATTGGAAGCAGTGATTTTGAGAGCATGAGTACACAGGTGCAAAATTGTTTTGAGTCCCTAACCCTACACAAACCGTAACTTAACTTTCGATTTAGCATTGTGATGTACCTCGAATAGATTTTGAGGCCCCCAAAATCTTCAAGCACGAGGCGAGCGCCTCTAACGCCTGTGCGAAAACCGCTACTGATTGGAATGAAAGTCATTGAAGAAATTTTGTAAATTTCTTTTTCAGGTTAATTTGCTATATAATAGAATATTTTTCTAGCTATATTCAACTTATCTACATCACGATTAATTTGTCACCTGCTGTATCAAAACTGTGCTAAGCGAACCAACAGGCATAGCATCGTTAAAACAATGTGATGAAAAAGTTTATGTTGTATAAAGAATATGTCACAGATTGCTAAGTCGTACTATGTGGAAACAAAGTTGCCAGAGGGATTTTAGAATATACACACCCTGCTTTAAGAGCGTTGAATGTATTACAAGAGTTACAGTTTAATTTCGATATTCTTCTTAAAATATTGAGGGATTCTGAATTATTACTAAAATGATAATCTAAGGAATTATTCTTACTGTTACTATTACCATTTTACGAATAATTTTGTCTCTCCATACAACTTTTTTAAAACGGGAATCTACTGTATTGAGAACGTAAAGAAAAGAAGTGAGAATAAATTATTTAGTTTGCGCCTAGTGAATGGACAGTTACTTGAAAAGAACTATCTCAATTTGACAAAATAAAAATTGGAAATTCTTTAAGATATATATTACAACATTCCGTGAAACCCATTTCTTTAAAAAAATGTAATCTAGAGTTTGAAATTTTTTCTTTAGCACACAATTGATGATTTTCAATTGTAAAAAAAAATTGTTATTCAGCAGAAGGTTTTCCATAATACTTTTTTGCGATCGAATCATACGTACTCCAAGATGGATAAAACAACATTCCTTATGGGTAAAACACCATGGGTTATTCCACGAAGAAATGGAATAATGGTGTTTATGCAGACCTTACTGACAAACACTGCGAGTTTTGAGCTAAAAATATTTATTGTAATGAAAAATGAACAAATGTGGATTTATCTAAACAAAATTAAGTTTCAAATCAGCTCTTCTAGATAACATTTCAAAAGTCCATTTGGTGATACAGAGAACGTTGCTTGTCAAATATTATAAAAGTCTACAGTCCATCCTTTGTTTATAGTATTAATTACGGCTACGAATGCAGCTGACAAGAGTTCCAACTTAGCAAAAATTATGTTCCGAGATATCTTGGGAGCACGCATTTAACCTGCTGGTGGCGCATTTTTCATACCTTATAGGTCCTAAGTTCGAGTTTTGATTATAGCTTTAACGATGCTGTTCTGATACTGATGGTTGAATGCTGCTCTAGTCAATGAATTTTTCTGCGCTTTATAAATCATTTATAAGGAAACATTCTTAGAAAGGATGTTAAAAAAATCAACTAAAAATAAGGATAAATTATTAAACACTCTCAAAATGCTTCGTAAATTATTAAAGATGACTGAAATATGCTCTCAGTTCTTACATCCTGTTCGAAGTTCATCTAAAATAATACATAATTGTTTTGTACATTTTGATAGACATTCCACTCTGAACTCTAAGGAAAATATATTTTTATTAAACTACATTTTGGTATAACTTGTACCAAACAATAAGAAAATACTGCCTTTTAAAGATATAGTTTAATTTATATCATTTTTTATTTCCTGTAAGGGAAACTAGGGAAAACTTGACCTTAGATTTAGTTTTTCTTACATTTCTCGAATATTTGGATTGCTAGCATTATAAAAGGATTGTTTTTAAGAATGAGAAATACACTCATACTAAACTGATATCTCATTTAATTATAAAATAAATATATTTCATTAAATCACGCACGATCAAGTATCTCTAACCTTAGGGATACTTCACCCTACATGCAAAGAACACTTAAATTCTTTCGATAATTTGCATGCACGCAAAATTCAGATTTTAGGTTAAAACTATTGAATGAAAAGTGTCTTAATTATCAAAAACTATTAAGGAAACAATTCAAAATTAAATTATATGATAACTATATAACTCAAGTGATATTAATGAAACAAATTGTCTAATCTAGTAGCGTCTCTAAGGCATTGAAGCCGGTTTTCGATGATAAGAACAGAACAAAATACCATCAAAATGGAAAAGTAAGAATCTAAAAAATGCTGTATAATAAACAAGAAATTGGAAAAGCTTAATAGACTTACTAGATTTTTCTAATATTTTAGTGAAAAAAAAAGCAAAAGAAGAAAATATATTCTACGAGAAAATTCCAAACAACAAAGAGACGAACTCATCTGAAATGGCGAAACTTTTAAGAAGACCAAAAATAAGAAAAAAAAATTCGAGCAAAAGATTTTTTATTAAAATGTTAAAGGAATAAAAATCATTTATTTGCAATCGAGGAAGGAATGGAATAAATTTCAATTCTTTTTGACATTCTTATTAAAATAACGGTTGTATTGTTTGAAATTCTCACATTCAAAAGAAATGTTAGTCTTTAAATAAAAAAAAAACCGGGAACAAATTTTTCTATGCAGTTTGTTGCGGAAATTAGTGGAAACTCCTGGAATTTCATAATACACCCTACTGCGCATGACTGAACTGTCAAAGTACATGAAACTTGGCTAATACGCATAGTTTAGAAGAGTTCCTCGTTTTTGAACATAATACTGTAGTTTCACCGAGTTTTCTTCCTAAGTTAATTCCAATAAGTTTTTAATATGTTTGGATAAACTCTGCTTTTTCGTTAATATTACTCTTTGGACTGTTCATTCATGTGCCTGTATTGTAGTTCCTTAGTCTCTACCCTAGCCTTACAGTAGTTCTTTGTTAACCTATACACTTGGTACATAAGGGACCAGGGCAAAACGGCACATGGTTCCGTTTTGCCCCAGAGTAATTTTCTTATTGCCGCAGTAGAAAGCGCTGACTAAGATGTATTTCTTATTTGTGAATTTTATCATTAACTTTGCTTTTCCATTGTTTAATTTTTAATTACCGATATAATGTCTGAAGTAATTTTATTGAGATTTGTTATATTTAATATAGCTTATAATATGTTGAATAATCATAAGAAAACAACCCTTTTTTGTATTTAAGAATTTTTAAAGAGTACATAAAACCGGGTTCCGTTCCATTTTTCCCCAGAGCTGGGGTAAAACGGACATTTTGACGAAGTTTACTAAATCGTGAATAATAATTTATGTACTGATCATAGATTAGTTTTTAAACTCATTATGTGTGACTAAATAAACATATTTTATAATTTTCCATTTTCAAACGTCTCTGAGTATTTATTAATTACCATTTTACAGCTTTCCAAACCTTGAGTATTCTATTCTGCCCGGGTTCCCCTAACAATTTATAAACTATTTTTAAATAATTATTCTCATATAAAACTCAGCAACCCAAAGTACCAACCATTATGCTGATAAACAAGACGAAGGGTGCTATACAGTTTGATCGTTTAAGCTGCCATATTGGCGTTAAACTTCACCAGAAAGTTGATTCCAACCACATAATGTACTTCGGTCGGTTACGAAGTCGAACTTGCAGTAGCTTCTTGGTAGGGTCAAGTATCCCTAACTGGTTAGGGTCAAGTATCCCTAACTGGTTAGGGTCAAGTATCCCTAACTGGTTAGGGTCAAGTATCCCCAAGTAACTTGATTTTTCTAAATAATACCAAGATTAAACTACTTAGATTTAAGATATTGCGCAACATCCTGTATCAAATTATAGAATGACGTATGCTTATAACTCAGAAAAATTTGATTCATCGTATCTTCAGTAGCAAATTTCCAATCCATAAAGAAATGAAAAAGAGAAAATTTACTTTTGGTCCACAAAACATACTTACCTAGACGCCATCACAATGGCTTTTCAGATTGGAATGGAAATCCCCTTCAATAGACCATAAGACCAAAGGTCAGATAAGGGTGGCACACACAAATGAAGAAGTATCTCAAAATCTGAGAATATCAAGCAGGGTCAAGAACCCCCTAATTTCCCTTATTACTTGTTCTAGTAAACATTCTTTGTCTTTTTTATAGTCATTAGCAAATCACTGAAATATTTTGAAATATTTCAATGTTTATAAAACTAGAAAATTTATTTATAACAAATATTACATTTTCGTTACTGATATGTATATATCTGTATTCATTGGCAGAATATTCGGCATTTTCAATCCACAAAATAGATTCAACTATTTTAAAATAAAATAAGATATTTGCTGAACACATAAACAAAAAGTATTAAATAAGCATTTAATTTTTAGTTAAATACAAATCTAAGCACTCTAATCTGAAGTACATGTGTTGCAAAGATACACAAGAGAGCATATATATTATTTTTGATCTTAGCATTATACGAGATATCAGTGCATCTATATACCATTTGGAATTTTCTATATGAAGAAAACATTAGAATAGAAATATGTCGAAAACAAATAGAGCATTACTTGATTAGAATTATTATTAAACAAACTAGTAACGTTAATGTTAAGTGTTTGTAAATATGAAATTTTCATTAATTCCAAGATTCCTTCTAATAGACAGAATTTGACATTTTCTGATTTCTGTCATATTAACATATATAAAAAAATTTCTAAGCATGCTTTAAAGTTAAAAAATATCATGAAGGGTAATTTAAACTTTCTATGAAAAAAATTATTATGTTAGTAAACACTTAAAAAATTGTTTTCCTCTATGATTTTGTTAGATCGGAAGTTTTTTTTTTTCAAATCTTTCACTTTCTTTTCTCGTACAAAATGAAGGCAGCAGTCTGTATTAGAAAATTCGCCGAATCAAATTGCTAAAAACACACAGACAAAATTCTATCTTGTTTCAAAAAGAGAAACTATTTTCATTTTTCGTGATACCTAAATAAGAATCGACGGGTACGAATATGGTGCAAAAGCAGAAAAAAAACCCTGGCCAACATCGCATTTGGTAATATGAGATCCGAAGTGATATATATTCATCTCCACTTCTGCAAGCTTTTCCAAGCATCCGAGCAATGTCCTGTTTCAAACGTTACCCAAAGTAATAAAGGATCTCATCTTGCTGGAACAATCGAGCACATCCGAAAAGAACAGGTAGAATGTGGATGGCCGGCAGTTTCACAGGTGGAGGGGCTTCAGCCAAATTCACGTGAACTGGAACTCACGTGGACATTAATACAACTGAGTGAGTTTGGCAGAAACGGGTCATTAACCTGACCTCTTTGCGAGGATGATACTAAACATTGTTGGCTGTTTACCATTATTTATCGACAAACAGATATTTTTATTCTTTTTTTTGGGGTTGTGTAGTTTCTGTTCAATCCGGAAAGTTACATAGTTTTTATAATTTCGGACACTGACAGTGGGAGAGGTAATCTGTAATTATTATGAGAAGCGATGATGCGCGATTTTTGGCGGCCTTCTGAAGGCGAAGCGAAAGTTGGCGTCGTAATTTTATTCTGTTGTTATTTCTTTTGACTTGAAGAATTGAATGAATTCTGAAAAACTCTCTTAAATGGCTCAGAAGTTTAAAGATTCTATTAGTGAGCGTAAGATTGTTATTCAGTGCGTTTTGTTTATGGGAAATGATATGAACTCAAAATGTTTCATAGATGCAAATATAAAGCATTCCAGAGTTATTTATTAATTTGATATTTGGTGTTATGATGAAATGATAAATTAAAATTCAAATTTTAGCATTACAGTCAAAACATTTTGAGACAAAAGTTTGAATTAAAACGAATAATTTTTAAACAAATTTTAATTATTTTAAAAACTAGATTATTAAATAAAATTCGAAATTATTTAGTTAATTAAAAATTTAAATGTTTACAAATATTTGAATTGATTGATTTTAAAAGGGGACTTCTGACATTTTTAAAATTTTACAGGAGGAGAAAAAAACGAATTGTCTGTAAACAACATCGAAATTAGACTCCAAGATATCTCTAATGTGTTTCACAGTAGAAAATGAACCTATTGACGACAACCAAAAAATATTACAATTTTTAATTTTTTCAAAAATTTAAATTTAAATTTTGAAGAAGTCTCCTTTTAGCATCAAATAGTATAGAAGTTTCAGAATTTTAGGGAATAAATTATTATAATGCCAGGAATATCAATGAAACTTAACTATCATTCAAAATTTATTTATTTGTGAGTAAATTTAAAGACTCAAAATAAAATAGAATTTTAAAATTATTCGTTTTTAAGTAAAAATCAGATTTAAAACCGAAAAAAATTCAGGGTAAAATAATTAGGAGCCAGGAGTATCAAGGAAACTCAAATAAAATTCAAAATTAATTTATTTGCAAGTAAATTTAACCATAATAGAATCCAAATAAATTCTAAAGTTATTCGTTTTTAAGTAAAATTCAGATTTAAAGCAAAAAAAATCAGGGAAAATTATTATAAAGCCTGGAATATTAGTAAAAATCAAATAAAATAAAAAGTATTTATTTGCAAAAAAATTTAAATTTGAAAAGCTACTGGTTTTTAAGTAAAATTCAAATTTTAAAAAAATTCAAGGAAAGACAATAATAAAAAAAAATCAATTAAACTCAAATAAAATTCAAAATTTGTTTATTTACAAATAAATTTAAACTCAAACAAAACAAAATGAAATGTAAAATTTATTTGTTTTTAAGTAAAACTCAGATTTAAAAACAAAAATTAATAGGTGAATACAAATATGGTGATGTAAATGAATATTAGTCCTCTTGAGGATCAATTGAAGATCCTCTTCTGCGCAGAAGTCATCTTCTAACATCACACGGAAACTTTGATTCTTTACTACAACATAACTGTGAATGGCAGAATTTCAGGTTTTACACCAAAAGATCCAACTACCTTCCTCAAATCAAAAACGTAAAAAAAGTAATTTCGGCCGAGTCTGCAGAAGTTCTCTTTTAAAATCAAACGATTCATTTGGTTATTCATTTTAAATATTTGTAAGTTTTCTGATTCTGAGGTACTAAAATTTTTCTGGTTACAATGTGTATTAGAATATTTCCATAAAGATCAGCTATTCCCACAAAACTTGTATAAATCTATGAAATTGAGCCTCATCCTGAAATAATAAATATATATATATATTGAGAGAATATTTGTCGTGAATTCAGCAATAAAACAAAGAATATAAGTGAATAATGATGAGACATTGAAATTTCCCGAAATGGGTAATAAAACCAACATATTGAATAATTCCAATAGTAGCTTGAATAAGCTTTCAATTTTCATACTGGATGTCTTCTTTTTCTACCTAAGTAATAATATATAACACCACTTTTCATGCATATATATGTAGAAAATTGTTATGATCAGGGGTACTCTAGGGAAAAATGCACCAAAGATAAAGGAGGAGAAACAGCAGTTAAAACTAAATTATTTATTTATAAAATATAATATGAGAATCATATTTACACATATGATTATTTACATATTTAACAAGAGAGATTTAGGTTTTGCTATTTACTTAGTTAAATATCAACTTACACCACGTTTAAAAAGATTAGTAGCAGCCATGGCCGCCGTGCTAACAGGGAAGATACCCCCGTAGCTGCCTACGCTCACCAATCTACCGCATGACTGTTCTTCTTGATTTCAATAAGTCATCTCTCTGGATTCAAACATTACACTCGGTTTTTAACGGGAAACATCACATGAATAGCACGGAGAGCACGTGATCGTTATCTTTCGGTATCCTTCCGCTGACACAACAATTATTCAAATGAGCTTGTATGGAAAGTGAAAAAATATTATTATAAAGGAATTAAACTTACGCTTTTAAGCTAGACGGGAAAAATACAGTTCCTACATATATATATAACACCACTTCATGTCTCCTAATCTAGAATCATTATGTTTTTTTATAATCGGTTTAGGTGGATATGAAGTGGAAGCAGACTAGACAAGACACAGGACACAATAAAAGCACCTTAACTAATAAACCTAATTAAAGAAAAAAATAAAACAAATTAAAAAACTAATACAAGAGAATTTAATTAATAATAAAAAAGAAAAAATAATGATAAATATTAATAAAATAAAAACTTAACTAATAAAAGAAGAGAAGAAAAATAAATAAAAAAGAAACATGAAGTCCTTTCAAATAGTTTTTAGAAAGTCCACGGTATTAACGCAAGATCTTTGACCATGAGAAACGTCTATTTCGAAAATATACAAAATATTGCTTTCATTCCATGAATAAAAACTCGTGATAATAATTTTTAGACCGGGGTAATGAAAAAATTAAATCGTCTATTTAATCGTTATATTCAAGTTCCACATTCACACTTGGCTGTTGTTGCTGATTATTTTACTTTGCATTAATGAAAGAACCGAATAATGTAAGAAACAATTTGTAGTCTATTGTTTCCCTGTACTTTGATGCATATAGTTTTACATATAGTTATACATTTTTTTTCTTAAATATAGTTATCAAATAAAATTAGAATGATAAATTTTTACTGGTCTCTCTTTTCAAAAGTAGAATCTGAAATAGAATAGGCTTCACGATATTTGAACATTTCTTTCAGTCAGCGTATACTTGCAAATTGCACCATATTATGAAATTGTATGTGATTGCAGAATGAAGCTGAAATTGTATATTGAAAAATGTGTGTATTTATGTCCAAGTTTATCTAAGAAAGATGCGAACAAAGAACACACGAACAATATGAATGAGTATATTAATGTTAAAATAAAGCAAAGGCTGAAAATTCTTCTTGTGAAAATATGTTGCATCATCCTATATATGACAGAACTTGACGTAACTGCAGCAGAAAATCTCTACTAATAATAAAGGAGAATGTGTGTGTCTCTCTGTGTGTGTGTCTATGTGTTGGCGCTCTACAGGGCAGACTGCTTGACTTAGAACTACGAAATTTGGCACGAACATTCTTTGGAGGGTGGGGATCTGCACCTCGGAGCCGCTTTTTTGAAATTTTAATTAGGATTTTAATTAATTAAAAAATAAGCGAAATAGTGGCGTTTTTGCATAATAACTTTCGATAATATTACAGCACAAAAATAATTTTTACACCACCTGAAAGCGCAAACAATTATCTTTTCAATGATATTACTTAAGTTGCCGTAAAATGTTTTCTTTAATTTTAATAACCATCTAAAAATATTTTTTGACATCATTTACAACAATACTTTTCAGTGTTACAACGCAATTCAAACCGCTTTCATAGTTTAAATAAATATTTATTTTCATGTTTCTTTTTCATTGTTGAAAGCTAAGGTAATATCTTAATGTTTAATTATATGTTTTAATCAGCATAATTTCATACAGCAAATATGCGACAGGACGTAAAATGTGCCGCGACATTTTAAAATTAAAATCAAATGCATATTTTGTAAGAGGAATGAGAAAGTGAAGTTGATACCGATAATG
Organism: Araneus ventricosus; assembly: GCA_013235015.1. Lineage (NCBI taxonomy): Eukaryota > Metazoa > Arthropoda > Arachnida > Araneae > Araneidae > Araneus > Araneus ventricosus. The sequence continues at coordinate 110,764 of BGPR01002148.1, forward strand.
GGCAATTATATGCTACATGACACAGACAGTTACTCGACTCCATTAGGGACGCTCATGCAGACAATGAACAGAATAGGTGCAAGGCTATTGAAAGAACGGGTGTTAAATATTTATCAAAATTTAAAATTACTTTGTGAAGGGAACAATGAGTATCAATTTATACATAAGAGATTCAGTTGAAATTATATTCCCTGCAAACAAACTGGTCGCCGAAGTCGGCTATTAAGTAATAAAAATAATTCCTTAAAACATAGTACTACTTTTTTCCCTCTGACTAAAAAGTTTATTTCTTTATTCCTATGGATAGTATTGCTGGCCAATGAAATATCCGAGATCTGTATATCCGAGCCAATGAAGTTTATAAGATTAGATTTTGTTTCGAAGATAAACCAAATCTAATCATCTTATTATTGTATTTCCCTAATATAGTTAATATAAGGTTAAAATTTTAAATAATGAGTTAGATATGCATTTGAATGAAAATGTGAATAGCTAAGAATATGAGCCAAGTTTCAGAATAGTTAATAAATCTACTGAAATATACTAAAATATCTATTTTTAAAAAAAATTAAATGAAAGCAATAACGCAGCTAGCAAATGATAGAAAAAAATTACGTCTAAAATCGCTTACAATTTCGTGAAATTTGTAACTTTTATATATTGATATACTTTATTTAATAAATCTGCCTACATCAGCAAATATCATCTGTTTAATTATAATACCAATAAAGTTAAAACATTCTGGTATCTTACTGTCAACATGCGAATTACGAAGACTTACTTTTGCAAACCATTATTAAATAAAGCACCTTCATCAGTCAGACTAACATTTTGTGAGGAGAAAAATGTTATTTTGTAGTGCATGATGTGATCATATAAATTTTCCTACTGAAACCAAGACTCAATGTATTGTTATAAATTGCTTCAGACTAGTTTTTCTGTAAAAGTTAAATTTATCACTATTTTTCACTCTACGTATTTCTTTTAACATAACACATTACGTATTTCTTTTTTGTCTGTTAGGATCAGTGATCTCGAAAACTGGCTTCAACAAAAACAATAGAAAGTCCTCAGCTAATGAGCTTTTTTCTGTTAATTGACAAATTGGCCTTAACTAAGACAAACAATGAAGTAGAAGTTTCGTCAAATAGAAAGACCGTTTGTTTAACCTCTTCCTTTTATAATATTTTCCAAGAAACCGTTTAAATTTGAGTGAAAGTATAAAATTTGTTTCTAAACTTTTTGAGAATAAATTGAAATCGTCAAAGAAATCTGTTTAGGCAGTCATCCATGAATAACTTCAGTTCATGTTTATATAAATGTTACATGTTTATCTTTCAGAGTCATTTAATGTTCTGCTTCTTTGGTTGGAACCTAATATAGGTCGGGAATTTCCACAGTTTTGTATAAAAATAAATATAAAAGCATAAAATCACACCTCGGCTACTCCTTCAATCCATTTTGATCAGAGTTTTTGTCGTATTATTTCATGCACTAACTGTCGAAAATTGAATTTTTTAATTCTTTTTATAATCGTAAAATTATTGGATTTTGTGTTTTAACAAACCCGGGAACTTAAATATTAGTAAACTAAATCCAATCCTCTAATTTTTTTTAATTTCAAGTTTTTGGAAAAATATAATTGGAAATAAAATATTTCCAATAAGACGAATTTCAAATATACATCTTAGAAGAGATGATTCTGAAAATGATATAAAAATATTTGCGCTTGCTATTGTATGTTTTTTAACTAATTAATCAGCTATTTTAATAATGTAACAAAATACAACAAAAAAAGAAAGAAAAATTCAGGATAAATTCAAATTTAAAAAATTTAATGCCGACAGAATAAGAAATTCAATTTAAGGAAAAAAGATCGATAGTGCTTTCAAGTTCTATGAACCCATTAAGGTTCAAAGAACTTGAAAGGTTAATTGTTTTATTAAAACTACAATAAGACATTCTATTTCTCAAACATTTGGGAGGATGGTAAGCCTTTATATGTCATAGATTATCTAATGAATGCAATTCAATCCCTCAAGCCTTACAAATTTAATCAAAATTCCTTTCATTTTGTTGATAGATCCTTCCTATTGCAAAGCTATTTAATTGAAAAGGGATCAAACCCAATTTTAAGTGGTTTAAAAAAACGAAATGCCTTCATCTTCGAAAATATCATTACTGACTTGAAAGGGAGTTAAATGAGAAAAAGGCCGATATAATATAAACTATCATTTGATCTCTTATTCGTGTGAAATTTTGACCTGACAGTATAAACTTGCGTCCAATTCAAAATTATTAGCTTCTATTTATATTTTCTTCTCAACTTCCGTCTTTGATACTAAAAAAGCAACATTATTAAATAACCCCCTTCCCGTTTCTTATGATTTTTCTTGTAAGAAAAATGAAGCAAAATATGAAGCTGCATTCTTTACTTTCCTTATATAGCATTCGCAAGAACAACTTATATAGGAATTATTAAACTATCTATAAGGGAAAAGAGAAAATTTCGTAAAAAGTAGAAAAGTAAATACATAGAGGTCGCATAAATATTCGCATGTATTCCTTTATCTTAATATAAATAAACGTCATTGTATGTATAATCCACATCTCCTCCGAAACCACTGCTGTGATTTTAATCAAATTTTGTACACTTATTATTTAGGACAAGGGGAAGACACCTACCAACTTTTCAAAGCGCGAAATTTAATTAAACAGTCAGTTAATTAAAAATTAACCAAAACCGTTTTTCTGCTGTAAGTTCGGAGCAAATTATCACCCCAAAAATAATTTTATACCTTCTTAAAGTTAAAAATTTTACCTTTTCAATGATACAAATTTTATACTTGTGACATTTTTTCTTTAATTTTTATTAATGTTTCTAAATTTAAGAAATAGTTGATTACACTCAGACGATTTTAAAATAAAGCAAATTATTGTAGCGTTGTATTACCATTTTTTTCTGTTTATTTTTTTCAAATATCGTTTGGCAATGTTTTCATTGGTTCTTAAAGAATTCTAAAGCTTATTTAATTAGATAAAAAAATCGCTGCAATTAATATCGCATGTCAACTTTACCTGCGTTTTCTACGAAATAATAAGTAAGTAATATTTTAATTGAAAATATATAACTTTGAGTATTATGAGATTCAGAGTTGTGTTTTAACGATATCTAAAACAAAACATAAGTCAATCGCTAAAATTCCAACAAAGGCAAAGATAGTAAAGCTTTTGTAAGCAGATGAAATAGATGTATGACAACAGCACGCTCCAAAAATGTCGTTTACAGGCAAGCATTGGATTAATGTAGGTCGTTGTCGCCTTAATCTCTGTAGTTGAGGGGCTATGATTTTGAATGATTATTGTACATATTTTTATGCACAGTGTATGTCTCTGTGTGTGTTCTTTAATTCAAATCGACAGCGTTTGTCCAATCTCGAAGAAATTCCGCACATTAGGTCTTCGAAACAAGATAAAGGTCGCTGTCAACTTTACAAAGTTCAAAAGGTAATTAAAAATTTAGCATGATTTTGGCGTTTTTGTGCGGTATCTTCCGAAAATGTTACCTAACAAAAACTAATTTTACACCATATATATATTTTTAAAATTTTCTTTTCAGTGACACTAATTTCATTTCTGTACTATTATTTCTTTCATTTTAATAAATTTTACAAAATTAATTTTATACACAATTTTTAAAATTATTCTTTTTGGTGTTTATGAACAAAAATGCACATACGAAGAACTATTGCCAAAAAACAATAACAAAATTCTGGAAAACACTAAAAGAAAAGTTTTAAAGCAGACAATTGACAATTTATACCAGGAACAACTTTTGATTTGGTTTATTTTCATGCTTTTTTACATCCAAAAACTCCATTAAAACCTTTCTTATACTTCAGTATTTGGTAAAAAATTTTAAGTCTTATATAACAAACATTACGGAAAGAATTAGTTTTCGGCGTTTTTAAAAAATCGTTTGCTTCAATTGATGTTTTCTCATTCTAATTTAAAAACGTTTCACACGATAAAAGGATTTTGTGCATTATAATATTTTATATAAAAGTATTTTAATTCTGAGCAATGCCGGGTATATCAGCTATTTTATATAAGAAGAGAGAAAGATCACTGCCAACTTTTAAAAGCCCCAAAGTTAATTAAAATTTCAGTTAATTGGAAATTAAGCAATATTTTGGTATTTTCCGTGATATTTTTCGAAAATATGTATTATCTCACAAAACTATTTTTACACCATATTAAAAGTTTAAAAAATTAGATTTTAAAATTAGATTGTTAGATCATATTAGTATAATTATGGATGCAGACTAATTTTATTATTTTTTATTCATATTAATTTTAGCGCTTTTTCTTAATAAAAACTTTACGATCTAATTAATTGTCCAAAAGATCTTTAAAATCTTTCTTATGCAGCAAGATTTATGAACAAAATTTGAAGTACCTATGTAAAAAATATTAATAATTTATTTGGAAAATTAGCTATCGGCGGTTTTTAAAAATTGTCTGTTTCAATTGATATTTAATTTTAAAAAAACGTTTAAGACGATAAAAAATTTGGGGTATTATAATTTTCTATACAAAAGTTGTTTTTACATCAAAAATATTAGACATGAAAGTATTTTAATCCCGAGAAACGCCGGGCATAACATCTAGTCTTAAATAAACGTATTTATTTATTTAAACAACGGGCAAAATAACAAAATTTCATTCTCGGTCTTATAATAATTTAGAAAATAATTGTTCCATGTTGCTACCTCTTAAAAATTACATTGAAATAAATTATTTGAAAATATTTTTATACTTTGTATTTCCCAGCACAAGAACGACAACTCTAATGAATCCTAAGTAGATAAAATTGAAATTTCAAACTTTTTAGACTTTCAAAAATTCCAAATTTATAGAAAATTGTAAACGATATTAAAAATGTAATTAATTTGCAAAATTTTCTCTGTATGTTAAATATACTTTGTAAAACTTTTCAATATCTTAAAAGGGAAGAAAAAGGCTTTTAATAAAAGTAACCTTTAAGGAAAACATGTTAGCAAAATTTAAATTTATTATCAAAACCACATTAATATAAAAAAGTCAAGTAAAGAATTTTCATAAATTTTTCATTTTTTGTCTCATAGTCTTTCAAGTCTATGTGGCTGATTCTTTCCACCTTAAAATGCATCATGCTGAAATTCAGAGTAAATGATTTAATGACTTGCAATTAAACTCTTTCTATTTCTGTCTCAAAAGCAGTTCAAATCATTCTACGTTTAATTATTTAATTTCTGAATGAATGATTCAAATCAAAGCAGTGCAAAGAGGAAAATATCTGAAAAGACAATTTCACCTTAAAAAATTGCACACAATTTATTTTCATTATAGTAGAACTATTAAAATATTTCATTGTAGTAGATCTTTACTTTGTTCATACATCATTAGCCTCATTCAATAAATATATTACAAAATTTATCTTCAATGCTTTCCGAAATTAAAAAAAGTACTTTAATTCAAAAACCTTTGGAAGAAAAGCGTTGAAGAAAATCAAATAAAAGTGTGGAAAGATTTTTGTTTTACTGATTAATCTTGCTTTCTTAATTATGAAAAAGTTTCCCTCTCTTCCCACCACTGACTTAATCTTCATTTACCATTATTAGGAGCATTAATGAACCTAATTAATAGAACAAAATACCTTTTTCAATCAAAGAAATAGTAACAAAGCATAGGTATTTTTCAAAACATTCTGTGAATTGTCAACAAGTAGGCTATGTTAAATGTTATCTTATTACACTATGTTATTATACAATGGAGATCTTCTGTAAAAAGCTAAACTTTCAATTACATGTTACGATATCCTCATCTATTGAATCCTCGAACATTTATGATTAATAAGGCAATTTCCGTTATTCAGAATGTTATTAAACTGTCAAAAGAAATTAAAGCAGAATTAGGGTTTTGACACGATATAATAAGGAAACCTATTCTATTTTTATGAATTATTAATATTTTCAAAGTAGAAAAAGATTGCTCAGTAATACCTATTGCACACTTATTTTTCACATTAAAAAGTGATATATATGATAAGGAAATTTACTGTTTATGAATAAAATCCTTCCTTTGTTAATACTTCATTTTGCAACAAAAACCGTTCTTTGAATGCCTACTATTTCCACTGAAATTGTTAGGATTTTATTTGTTTATTTATTTATTTTCATACCACTCATCAGTATCATTCAAATATTTACTTTACATGGAATAAGGTACTATTAATTCTTCGAATATTATAATTTTTCATACCATGTATCTATTTTCCTAGAAATTAATGACTTAATTTTTCTTTATGTGGCTACTTAATTTTTTAGTTTACTTAAATTTTTATTACATTGCTCAGTTAAAAAGAATTCACTGCAATATTGCAGAGGAAAATAACAAGATTATTTATTAATTTCAAGAGTAAAAAGGAATTTTTAAGCCTTTATTTTTGTTTAAAATTCTAAATTATTTACTTAAAAAGTAATTGCAACATTGCGAATATTTTTACCGTTTATTGTTAATTATATCGTTATTTAATAATTTTAACATTGACCTCCAAATGCCCTTCAAAACAACGCATTTCGATTCTGAATTTAAGCTGCAGAAATGATATTATTTTAAAATAGAATTCCTGATTTTATTAATTAAAATAATTACTAAATATTATTAGCATAACGTAATGAGTAGGGGCAGCTTTAGGCGATAATAAAATAAGCGGATGTTTCAGATGCCGTTCTTTTTAAAAAAGCACAGAAAATTATAAACGTTCATAAAATAGATGCCGAATGGATGACAACAAAGTAATTTATACTAGTTTAACTGACAGTAGTAAAAACGGGAATGGAATTTTTGACAGTAAAACTAAATTTAGCAACGAGGTTTTGATTTACATTCAACGAAATAAGACTTTTTATGTTTCATTGTCATATCAGATGAGATCATTAGTCGACTGATTATTGTCAACAAAATTCTGCAAACCCCATCATAAAGCAACAAATCTTAAATAGTTTACTCAATCTCTTATCATATTTATTAAAGAATGTTGAAATGATAAAAAAAAAAAAAAAAACATTGGCTTTGTAAACAAAAACAAAAAAATGATAAAAAAAAATAACGATTTTGTAAATAAAGTAAAACCCGGTTAACCGAACCCGGGGTATCAAAATGTCTCTGAAATCGGAAATTCAATAAACACGTAGGGGAAACTAGGGATACTTCTCCGTACGTGATTTTCTCAGCTTGTGAGGTAATTGGTAATTTTTGTGTGCCATTTTTATTTGATATTTGGTCATATGGTCTATTGGAGGGGGTTTTCATTCCAAGCTGAAAAGCCATCGTAATGGTATGTAGGTAAATATATTTCGGGAGTACAAAAGTGAATTTTCAGTTTTTCATTCCTAAGTGGATAGAAAGTTTACTATTGAATATATGATGAATTAAAAGCTTCTAGCTTTAATTTGATATACTATGTTGTGAAAAATCTTAATTCTAAGTGGTTTAATTTTTAGAATATTTAGAAAAATTCAAGTTAGGAATACTTGACCCTAAAAAGTTAGGGATACTTGACCCTAAAAAGTTAGGGATACTTGACCCTACGAAAAGTTATTGCAGCTGCGATGTCGTAGCCGACCGAAGCACATTTTATGGTTGGGAACAGTTTTCTGGTGCTTGGAGTTTGTTGGCAAAATGGCAACTGAAATATAGATAATAATTACTTAAAAATTATTTGCTAGTAATTATTTACTGAAAAATATTTCTTTTTAATATGATAATTTCAAGTAATGAAAATAATTATTTTGGTAAGAATTTTAAAAAGAATTGAAATTAATCAATCTATTTTTTCCTCGCCTGAAAGAAAGTTTTATTTTTTTATTATTTGAATAAAAATCTTTTGCTCGAACTATTTGTCATCGTTTGGTTTTATTTACCGTTTCGCCATTTCTATTGAGTTTGTGTTTCTTTATTGATTTGAATTTTCTCTTAAAATATATTTTTATTCTTTTGCTTTTAATTTTCTTTAAATATTAGAAGAACAGAGTAATTCTATTAAGCTTCTATATTTTTAGCTTGGTACAACATTTTTAGATCCCTATTTTCATTTTGATGCTGTTCTTTTTCTTCTAATTTTCCAAAACCGGCATTTCTTTAACGCGCTAACGACGCTGCTAAGTTCCCAGTTCCATTGCTGTAATTTTTTCATTTAATTGAATCAATATTTTAATTCTTTATTAAATTTTGAACTAATTTAATTTAATAATTAGGTTTAATTTAATGACTAGAATAATTTAATTTATTAACTAGATTTTATTAATAACAACTGCTTTTCATAGGTTCCATATTATTTTTTTATTAGTTTCAATGATATTTTTCGATAATAAACACCTTTTGTAATTCAGTAGTATTAACCTAATACCTGAATTTCGCGTACATACATATCATCAAAATAATTTAAATACTCTTTGCATAGTATAGTAGTAGTAGTTTGCAAGTATCCCTACCCATAAGGTCAAGTATCCCTACTCATAGGGTCAAGTGTCCCTACCCATAGGGTCAAGTATCCCTACCCTAAGGTCAAGTATCCCTAAGGTTAGGGATACTTGACCCTAGGCGATTTCATGAAATATATTTATTTTATGATATGAGATATCAGTTTAGCATAAGTACATTTATCCGTCTTAAAAACAAATATTTGTCTGATGATAAAAATTTAAATATTCGAGAAATATAAGAAAAAAAGTAAAAGTAGGTTCAAATATCCCTAGTTTCCCCTACTGTACTGCACGGAAATAATCACGAACTCGAGACTTTTTTGCAACGATATCTCCACCTTTTAAACCACCTCAAGAAGGTCAGTCATTAATTTTTGAAAGCTAAAATTGAAATTAATGCGTATTTATAATATTAATAACGATATTGTTTTCCTGTGCCTGTCAGGCGCATTGGCCCGATGGAGGGTTAACTTTAATAAAGAGCATAATTGTAGCCTGCAAAGAGAGTTTACACTCAAAACATTTCAGAATTACATATTGTAATTAGATACAAAATAGTAATAGATATATTCATGGCTTAACAGAAAAAAACCGGTATCCGAAACGGCTCCCCTCCCCTTTAGTTCGGTTAGCTGAGGTTGTACAATAATACGATATCTTTTTCAGAAAAATAAGACGCCTCGGGTGAAATAAAACTTGAATTCAATATAAGAAAGAGGAAACTAAAATTATTTTGAAGGCGAAAGGTAAGAAGCCAAATTAAACAAACAATATCAATTTAAAGTTATTCACTAGAAACTCGTGCGAACTTTGATTTAACCAAATAAAATCGTGCAATGAAAATTTAATTGGTTTGTTTAAGTTTAAACAATAATTTTGTTTAAATTATACAATAATTTTGTTGAACAAATAAATTTTTTATTTATTTTATATACCTAAAGAAATATTAGAATAAAACTACCGAAACCTCGAAGAAATTCTATCGTTTAAAAAAAACAAAAGTGAACGGGAATGAGATTTTTAAAGAAAGCAAACTAATTTAGGACTTTAAACACATTCTTCCTGATTCAGGTTCTTCAGAAGAAACGCTTTGTCAAATTTACAAAAATATTTTAGAGCAATCTTTTGAAAATGTCTCTAGAAGTTTGAAGATTTATATTTACACTTCCCGTTTCTGTGACAGGTGGAGAAAGAAGTCTTTATAAATGAAAATTAATTAAGAATTATTTGAAATCCCCCATGTCACAAGAACTAATAGTAGGGTTTTCAATAATTTTAGTTGAACAAGGCATTGGATGAAGAAAAAGAATTATATCGATGTTAATGATATCACTGACGAGTTCTTACCGTCAACGCCACGCCGGTGCCTTTGTATGAAAAAGAAAATCCCATTGTATAGATACTTGTTTACAATTTTTTGTTGCATGTTGTATTTATTTCGTATCCTTATTATTTAATTTGTATAATATTCTTCGAAAATGCATGTTTTTTCAAAATTGTTTTCATTGTAAAAATATTCTGGATCGTTGATACGATTGATCATTTCTGATCAATTTGAGATACTGAGTTCCATCGTCATTATCGTTTTTATTGTTCTTTGTCATAATATTTAATTTTGTTTCGTTAAATTTTACGACAATAATTCTTTTTTAATTATGTTTTTAATACTTTTATAACTGTCTATTCCTAAGTAGAAAGAGATGAAACTAACTGAAGTTAGTTTATTAAAAAATTACTTTATAAAATGTTACTTTAATTGTATTCCCTTTAGCTTTCTTTATTTGGTTTTTTGGGGGGGATTGAGAATAAGCCTATTGTCAGCCTGTGCGAGAGGTGTGGAGGGGGAGCAAAACAGCAATTTGTTTGAAGTGTGAGAATTCTATATCCGGCCCCGATAATCGGTGTCATTCTAAATACCTTATTGTCATGACACAAAAGTTGTTTTCACTATTTTTTTCATTTAAAATTTGAATTTAAAAAATTCTGCAGCTTTCTTGAAAAGTCATGCGTAGAATATCTTGCTAACCACAATAAGAAACGCAAACAAAGCTCTATTGATGCACAGCAAGGAATGTAAAAGGGAGTTGAGTTTTTTATTGGCACAAATATCAGGTTTTTCTATGATACGCAAACACGAATTAAATGGTAAAACCGTATTTTATGCAGAATAAATGTGGTGAAAAGAGGAAGATTTGCTATGAATTATAAACTGAAATTTTATTCGATAAATCTAACAAAATTATCACAGGCTTTCATATAAAAACCCAAACAGAAATAAAATGTCTATACAAAGCAAAAAAAAAGAAAAAAATGCTGTTATGGACCCCAAATATTAGTAATCTAGAGAGTGATTAAACTAGCATCCTATTTAAAAGCTTCACTATGGCTGTTTGGGACTTGACCTCGTAATTTTGAACTGTGGTCTGACGACTGGAGGGACGATCGTGCCGGCATCCCCTCTTTCAGTTTCCACACCATAATAGCAGGAAATCTCTTGATCCCGATATAATAGCGTACGCGGCGTATCTTATTCTGAATGGGTGTCAAAACCGCCACTCTTTGCTTGGCAACATAGTTCCCGAAGTTACGTCGAAAAAAATTAAGCGTGAAACTATCACTTAATAGCTCCCAGCTATCCAATATATAAAGTAGAAAATCTAAAAATCAATTCGGAATGCAAAAAAATTCAAGAAATTTGTGTGTTTTAAACTTTTGACAATTTTTTTTTTTAAATCGTCCGACTAACTATTGTAAAATCATTGTAACTACACGAGAGGCCAAAATTTTGGAAATCTTTTAGAAAAACTGAATTTTCGAAGTTTGGTGGTTCTCAATACAATGCATTTTTAAAGTAGTATCTTAAAATAACGTATCAGTAGAAAGAAGTTTTAATGAAAAAGGTAATAATTTAAAGTTTGGATCCCATTTTTTCTGTAATGAGCTAGTCAGATTTTAGCAGCATTCAGATATTGAAAAGCATAAAGGAGAATATTTATAAGTGTACTCTGTGTTTGCTATTAAGCTGGTTTGATTTGTCATATATTCTGTCATTCAATGAGAATATAAAAGGTAACAAAATTTAAGAGATGGTCCAAAGGAATTAATTGCTCACACAGAAAGAGGTGCGAAATAAGGCTATTGATTAAATTAGACTACCATAAAAATTAAGTATTTTAAAAATTGACGAAAACTTGAAGTAAAGTGTCGTTTCAAGATTTTTTTATTCATTGTGCAAGGAATCTCAAGCCTAAAAAATAGGACTGGTAACGGCAAGAAAATACGCAACAAACAGTTAGTGGAAATTGATTATCAATTGAATGAGAGATTATACTTAGACAACAGAAGAATGTCGTCTGCTCATTACAAAATGAAATGCAGCAACATTATTTGAAATTAAATGCAAGGATTGTTAGGTGAAAATTACAAGAATTCAGTTTAAATGCTAAAATTCAACGAAAATTCAACTCTTTTTCTCTGAAGTAAAGTTGAAAAATAGTGTAGAGGCCATTCTCTCCATCTTTACTAGTAAGAGTTTAATCCTGGAATGGTAACTTTATTTCACAGACTTCGCAATTTGAATGGGGAAAGGACGTGAATTTGAATGGGAATTTGACTCAACGTTACCATTCCAAGATTAAATTACATAAGGCTAAAAACTGAAGATTTGCGTCCTGGTAACAGTACAAACAAAAAAAAAGAACTGGTGAAACAAAAGAACTTAAATTAAAATTATTGAAATAAAATTCCCCTTCGATCTCATAAAATGATATATGATCCACTACAGATGAGTTTATAGAATTAAACTGATTAATCACTTTTTAACAGCAACAACAAAATGAGAGATAAAGCTATATAATCGAAATTAACATTTAAGTTTGAGTTTGGTTTTGGGGGCAAAAGCCAGAAATTTAACCATGCAGCGCAAAATCACTATTTAAAAAAAACCGCAGTAGAATGAATCCTAAGTTGAAATTACTATTTAAAAACAACTTAGAATTCATTCTACTGAGGAGAAAATGTCATTTTCAAATAATATATAAATGTCTTTGGAGAGCAGCGCAAAAGCAGTAAATATTTGGTCCGACATTCTCAGGGACCTAAGCCTTTACTTAATGCGTGAATAACTTATACACGAAGGTTCAATAATTCAGTCTCATGAAATGCTTTTTATGACGTTGCCTTAATAAAGCCGTTTAAATACCGAATCTAATGGCTTAACTTAATTCAAATAACTTGATAAATGAAAATGGTTTTAAGATTATGTTCTCGGAAAAACTGGCGTGGCCATGTAGTGATTAGATTTTGACTTCGGAAAACTCTTGGGAAAGTAACCGAAAGCGATTATCTTCTTTAACATATAACATAAATATGTCATAAAATATTTGTATCTAGAAATAGTAAATCGAATGATTTATATATATAAATAATGATGAGCATTACGAAAAATCTTTACGTTCGCTTCTTCAAAATTTGAAAATGTCCCATAAAATCCGTTTACAGCAAACCCGAAAATACAAAGCAAAGTGTGTTCAGCACGCAATTTTGATAATGTTTTGACATATTGGAAATTTTTTTAGGAAAAATCATTAAATGAATGTATTTATTTCAAAAAGTTAACTTAAGTTTTAAAAAGTATGCATTTTAATATATGAACTCTGATTATATCTCTTAGAAGATAATTAAACGAAAACGTGTTAAGGTGCGGGTAATTATTCCGAAAGAGTTAATGCTTCCTTTCTTAAGGCACTCCGTTAATGGATGTGAGAAATGTTTTGTTCTTAAATCGTTTGTTGTATATAGGTCTAAACAGTGACGAAACAAGAGGGGGGCAACCGGGGCAGTTGCCCCGGGCGCCAGCCGGGAGGGGGCGCCACCCCAGGGGAGGTGAAAAATTTAAAAGAAAATTTTAAAAAAATAGCATAAAAATATTTAAAAAATTATGTTTTACTTCTTATTTTCTGTTTAAATTCTAGCCCGGAATCAAAACCAGTTGTAATGTTATTAAATAATTAATTTTACTTAAGATGTGTCTGTTGATAAAACCCATTCAACGCCGGCTCAACGAGACGCAGGGCCCTGAGGGGTGTGACTCATGGATTCGCGTAGGAATGTTGGAACGCATCACACTACAGCTTCCTTCCGCGTATGCGCCTGTCCGGACTCCGGAAATGGGCTCATATTACACCCCATCACCCCTTTACTGAGTAAAATCATCCAAAAGAGGCAGTCTTCAGATATTGAAACGGACGGTAGAAGACAATTCCGCAACGTAACCTCACTCTGCTACTCAACGAAAGATGTCCAGAAAATTGCCGGGCTCGGAAAATCGTAGAAAAGCTAAAGAGAGAGAAAAACAAAGTTATCTGCCCTCCTCATTTTGTCATCGTGGCTAAAAGAAAATACCAATGAAGGTATAGAACTTGTATCTCATTATCACCCTCCACTTAGGGAACATATCCTTAGCCATAGAAAGGGTCAAGTTACATATTTTTTTTATCTAAAACTCAAAATGAATTTCTCGAGATAATTTCTAACAAAATAAGAGAAGAAATCATGGAAGAGGTAAAGGAAGCCAAGTAGTATGCTGATATGTTTGATTGTACACCTGACGTCAGCCACCTTGAACAAATGTCTCAGGTTTTGAGGTACGTGAGAGATTGGAAATGTTCCAGAATTTACTGAAAGGTTCATAGACTTTTTAGCGTGAGTGACAAAACTGGCGTCGTACTTTCGGAGGAGATTTTGAAGAAAATTGAACAAGAAGGATTAGACTTTAAGAACTGCCGAGGGCAATCATACGATAACGGCGCAAATATGGCTGGTAAATATCAGGGAGTACAAGCACGTATTTCAGAAAGTAACCCTTTGGCCAAACTTGTACCGTGTGCTGCTCATCACTGAATTTGGTCGGTGTAAATGCTGCTACAGCAGTACATGAAATGGCATATTTTAGCGCTTCTACTAATAGATGGGAGGTTTTATTAAAGTATTCGCCACTGGCACTAAAAAAAAGATTGATTGATTGGTTTTTTATGGCACAAGGGCACTAAAAAAAGAAAGTGACACTCGGTGGTCATCTCGTAGAGAACCTATAACTGTCGTTCACAAACACTTGGTAAAGATTGTAGAGGATGTGAATCTCCTGACATTAGATGCAGTATCGAGCTCTAAAACGAAGTCTGGGGCTGTTTCACATTTGAAAGGTATTCAGACCTTTGAATTTGTAGCTTTTACTTGCTTCTGGCAGAAAACATTAAAAAAAATAGACATCGTCAGTAACATGCTTCAAAAAGAGGATTCATTGATGTTGCCTGCAACCTCTTAAAAGGTCTGACTGCACAAATAAAAGATTGTACAGGTACAATTTTGAATGAAGTCCTTGAAGAAGCAAAACATTCTTGTCTTGCTCTTAATCCAGACCCGTCTTTTAAGGCGGTAAGGAAGAGGAAGAAAAGATTTTTTGAAGAAAAATGTGAAGATGAAAGCTCTGAAATTTCTCAACATTAAAAAAATTAAAACTTGCCTTACTGCAAGTTAATAATAGAATAGAATCTGAGTTAGAGAGACGATTACAATCAATGCAAAAGGTGAATGAAATTTTCGGATTCTTGTCTCCTAAACAACTGACAACTCTTGATAACAAAACTTTAAGATAGGAGGCTGCTACTACTTTGGCAAATTTGTACCCACACGATCTGGAGAAGGATGAACTAGCTGTTGAAATAGAGAGTTTTAAGTATTCTGTGATAGGTAGTGACAATTTAGGTGAAAATGAATAAAAAAAGAGTAAGCTAAATGCTACTGCTCTTGACTTTTTAAATTATCTATATACAACTGGTCTTCATGAAAACTATTCAAATTTGACCACGGCCCTAAGAATCTACTTGACTCTACCAGTTTCTGTAGCATCGAATGAGAGAAGTTTTAGCAAACCTAAAATTATAAAAAAAAGACTATTTAAGAAACTTAACCAAGCAAGACCGCCTATCTAATCTTGCAGTGATTTATATTGAACATGAGAAGGCATCAAAGATTTCTTACGATGATGCGATAAAAACTTTTGCAGTAAAGAAAAGGAAAATTAAACTAAAATAATTTGAGTGTTTAATGGCTAACAGAGTAAACTAATATCCATCTGAAAAATTGTTTGAAACATTAATTTTTCAAGTGGTTGGTTGGTTGGTTGGTTGGTTGGTTAGAGTTTAATGGCGCAAGAGCCATTTTTGGCTAAACTGCGCCAAACGTATGGTAGATAGGCAGGATCACGGTGATAAAATATATGGTGTTATATTAAAAGAGGTAGATAAAATTCTAAAATAAATTTGAAATTCATGGTTGCATATGAAAAGATAAAAAAATGTTGCCAAAATTGGATGGATGAACGATGAAAACAGATAAAAGATGCAAGTTTTAAAATGTATCAGATGTAAAATATGTCTAAAATATCACATGGTGGGCAAAGACCAAATAAAATTCCAAGGACGAAATCTATACAGAGAAAATGTTTAAAATATTATAGAACTAAACAAGTTAGTTTAAAGAAAACAATGCTGCGTAGGTCGCTTGTTTTTAAAATATTATTTTTTAAAAAAAAGCCAAACAATGTGCAAAACAGAAGCAATAATGCTACCTGTTTTTGTATTTGTCTCCTTTTTGTGGTTTGGAAGAGGGTGGAGGACTGTTAACTGCAGGTGAGTCTTCCAAATCCTCCGACATGTCATATTCCAAGGCATCCTCTTCTGATAAAGAGGAGGAGCTCATCTCGGCATCCGCATCAGATTCCCGAGATTGCAAAACTGTTTTTTCTAATGGAGGGAGGACAGCCATAGGTAGAAGTTGAGTGTCAACAGAAAGGGGCTTCTTGGTTTCAAAAGATTTTAATGCAGACTGATGAGTGCAGATATTATCCTTTGTTGGAATGGTGTTAAGAACTTCACGGCGAGAGGAGGTGTAAAATTTTGATATCTTTTCAGCTTTGGCGATGCTATTATTTGTTTTAGTTGGAGAGTCCTTTTTCAGCTTTTTTCTGTTTGTAACGAGTTTAAAATCAGTGAAGTCAGGCGAAGCTAAAGCTTCTTCACTGACCGGAGCAACAGATGGAGAGGCAGAAATTGGCAAGTTGGTTATTGGAGGAGGTGCTCTTGTAGTGGAATCAGAAGGTTCAGAAATAGAAACAGTAGAGATATCTTTATTGCTGTCGGCGGAAGGAGCAGAAATTGATTTCTTGGCGACAGAAACGTAAGTATTTCCGGGTGTAGGCGTCTGGGATTTCACAAGTTTCCTTGCTTCTTGATACGAGATTTGTTTTTTAATTTTTGTGGTTATAATTTCTTTTTCCTGTTTCCAGGCAAAACAGTTTTTCTCCCCCTTGCAGTTAACACACTTTTCTGTTCGGGTGCAATCATTGCTTTCATGTCCGACTTCTGCACAACGGGCGCAGGTGAGTGTTCCGCGGCAAGAAGTTTTCGAATGTCCGAATCGTTGGCACTTAAAACAGCGGAGTGGGTTGGGTATATATGGTCTAACAGAGAGGCGCATATAACCTGTTTTAATATGTTCAGGCAATTTGGCGGAGTCGAAAGTTAGTATCAGGTGCTTTGTATTTAGGAGCTGACCATCCCTCCGAATCGTAATGCGGCGCACATGGGTCACTCCTTGACTACTTAGTTCTTCAGTTATTTTTTCCACAGATTCATGCAGCAATTCCCCACAGGAAATAACGCCCTTGGAAGAGTTCAATGTGGCATGGGGGTTAACAGTAACAGGAATAGTCGACAATGAATTTAATTTTGTGATTTGTTTGGGGGATTCCACTTCAACAAGAAGGTCACCAGACCGAAGTTTTTTGGTTGATTTTACTTCGCCTACACTACTAGTTATTCCTTTTTCAACCAAGAAAGGCGATACATTATGAAAAGTTTCATTATCACTGGAAATTCGGTGAATCATAAAATAAGTTGGAAAATTATGTCGTTTCGAAGACGTTGGATCTATTCGTCGCCCACTGAAGGGACCAGATTTTTTCTTTCCCATATGACATTTGTCGGGATTCAGGCCCGACGGCACCGCCCACCACGGAGCCCAACAAGGGAAGGCAGCCACCGGCTCTGGGTATTCCCAGCCTCGGCGCTTACCTTGGTGCTAGCCGGAACCTATACGCTCAGGGTCACCCCCGGGGACAGTGACCACCCTTAACGCCAAGCCCAAGGAGTGACCCCTTCGCTTGATCCCCTTGAGCAGACCAGCCAAGTGGCTGGAATACCAGCCGATTGATACACCGGGGACCGAAATGTACCACCCGTCTAATGGGATGCCACGCACGGCCAACACGTGGGGGTAATTTGCTGTCCATGAGAAGCAAGAAGCAAACAGAGTGGCAACAGCTTCTCATGGAGAGCCCCCTCTCCTACCCTCGAGGGAAGAAATGAAAAGACAAAAACTCAAGGGGAGAGAAAAAACGGAAGGAGACAAGACACTAGGGTACCTCGGGGTCGTGAATCCCGTCACATCTGAAGAAGATGTGCCCCTGAGGGGAATTTTTCAAGTGGAGCACTTAGTTAGGATATCAGTGTTATATTATTGCACATGTTTTTTTTTCTAATGTACACTATGTAAAACTTGAACTTAGCGTATTTGTATTAGGTCAAACAAAATTATTTTCTGCGCATGCTGTTTTTCTTTATTAAAAACTTACAAACATATAAATTAAGTGTTTTCCTTTTCTTATCTTTAGGCACCAGTCCTTTTTCAGTATAGAATGGTAGGTTTTAATTAAGATTTTAAACTAATCTATGTGTTATTTGTTGGTGTTCGGGGTAGGTGTAAGTGGGGGCGCTAAACGCAGATTTTGCCCCGGGCGCCAAAATGTCTTGTTTCGTCACTGGGTCTAAATATCGTTTGTCTATCAAAAAGTAAATAAATCATCTAACAGAAAACTACACTGTCAGATGTAATTCCTGCAGAAAAACCGCTACATTTTAACTGAATTAAATGTTTGATAACAGAATTAAATTATTTACAAATATTTTGCTTTCTCTTTGTTATCATTGTCGTCCTTTCGTTTTCATCTCCCCCCAAGGGGTCCAGGATAGGATGAACTGTTTTGCACTTTTCCTTTGCCAATCATTTATATTATTTTGTACCTATTTATAACTAGTCTACATCGGTTATTTCAACCCTAAAAATTGTCAAATAAAGTAAAATCATTAAAAAATAAAAGTGATTTTGATATTTTGTTTTCTCTAGAACTCTTAATGAAAATGTATATAATTATAACACTGATACTAAAGACCCAATCATCAGCTGTTTGTCTTTAATTTCGTTTCGAGCAGTATTGTTTAGAAACTTGCGTTCTTTTCAGCATCTTGTACACAAAACATTCGAATTTCAACCTTTTCCTTTTGAAAAGGTATTTCTTTTTATTTTCTCTAAAATCAAGTTTTTATTTTAATAGGGCTTCAACTTGTTCCTGAGGGAATTGGTAATCTCACCTTTAAAGCGATTATAAGAAATTAATAAAACATGTAAATAAAAAATTAACTTTCTAAAAAAAATTGTAATTGCGTTAAAAATTATAAGAACAAATTGTTAAGTAGTTTCCTATCAGAAAATCCTTACATCTTTTTTCCAATATTGTACTTTAAATTATACATTCAATTTAATTCAACCGGAGTTTATCATACAAAGGCGAAATTATTTAAGATATCTATAAGACAGATATTTTATTTACTCGCGTGC